>VZRX01003654.1:164968-181159 GCA_013398075.1 Notiomystis cincta
ACTTCAGTTCTCCCTTTTTAAAATGAGAACAATGGTATATTTTATGCTTGTACAGATAGAATTTGGACAATTACACATTTTATGTTTGTAAGGCCCGGATGCTCAAAGAAATTTAAGTGCAATGTCACACCTAGACATATGTGCAGGTAAGATTTAAATTAAAGAACAATATGAATCAGATTCAAGGAGCTGATAGAAATGTCACCTTGACAGCCAACCTTCAGTAGAAACTCATTCCTCTAGTAACAATTTACATTCCTATATTACAAGAGCCCTGACATAGTTACTGTTGAAGTAATGCAAAAAGTACAAGCAATTAACCTAAATGTTCCTGGAGGGTTTTAATCTTTTTATGACCATCACAACTCCAATTTATGGCAGTTCTGAAAGGGAGGGCTCCCTCCTGGTACCTCACAGCTTCTGCTCCTCCAAGGCAGCACTGCCCTGGGCTCTCCTCAGACGACAATTTTGCTAATATAGTAAAGGAGTGTCAGGTTACAGGGGATGTGCAAGGTGCAGGTGAGAACTGACAATTGGCTGCTCAAGGTTTCTATGACATTTGTGGTACGAGGTCCCTTGGTAAACACCAGGTGGCTGCACGGTGAGCCAGAGATGCAAGGAGCTTTTATAGTTTGAGGGCAGAGTGAGAGAACAGAAGTTATTAAGTCTATTGGACTGTCCAAACTCCTGTGCCATCCTGTTCAAGCAATTTTATCTCATACAAAACCTAAGTCTTCTCTTTTTGAGGAGAGATTCCTACTGACTACTCTTATACTGGAAAAAGGATGGCACAGACAACTCCTCTTTCTGTAAGCACAAAACTCTGAGTGGAAAGAGCTATACTTCCTTTCTAGAAATACACATGGGTGCATTTCTTTCAACAAAAGCAAAAAGCAGATGAAAGGGGAACAGGAAGGAAAGAGAGATCTGGGGGACACCATAGAACTTTGAAATCACTCAGCACCAGAGGAATTTACTTGAAAGACACTAGACAAAGAAAATAAACCATGATTTTCAACACTGCCTGTGTCCAGAGCTTGGAGTAAGTCAGCAAAACTACAACTGAGCTACCGTTGTGCAAATTCCTTCAGGCTTTTCCATATACTTTTCCCTCAGTCAACATTTGCCATGCAAATCTCCTACTCAGATCTGGCCCATGCCCTCTTTCATCACATCCAGTAATATGCCCAATTTGCAATAATGCAAATGAAGACATTATGAGGATAATGGAACTACAGAGCCTGGCCCAACATTCAGAAAAAAAACCCAAACAAACAATCCTGGGAGGTAGACAACAACTTACAAAGTAATACCACAAAATTCTGCTCATCCACTAAAAAGTGACATTTGTTTTGCAAATGGATTAAAAATTTAATTGCTTTGCAGAAAAAAAAATTATAAAGATGGTATTGAAAGAAACACTAAAGGCAGAACTGCAAAAACAATGGCTACATTATTTTTCTTTCCTTTTTTCCTTGCACAACATATTATTAAGACTCACAGTGTTCTGGGCACAGTGTAACCTGAACAGGTGCCTGGAGGAACATGCTGCATTCCCCCAAAAAATATCCTCAAATCAAAACTTAGCAGATTGTACTGCAAGTGTCCAATGAGCCAGACACTTTACAGAACACAGAGTTATTCCAATGGTCCACAATAAATACATGCTGAGAAGCTGACTGCACATTTGCTGCTACTAACACCCATGACTTCTGTTTGTTCAGTGGATATATCTCTGCTCCTGCTGGATCTGGCCCCACAGCAGCTCACCAGTTGCTGCTGGGCAGATACTGAACGCTCCTGTCATGGCATTTTCTCCCTGTGACAGGATCCAGTCCAACTGAATGCTCAGAGTACTGCCAGGCTCTCCATTCAAGCCACCTGAAACCCTCTTCTGCAGCCCAGGAGGAAGAGCAAAGTGCCTGGTCAGTAACTCCCTGGTGGTGGTCTCCTCAGCAGGGCAGGGCTCAGCTCCCCTGGGAGAGCGTCCCAACCCTCAGTTTGCAGAACAATCTGAGCTCTCCTTCAACCCCTCTTGCTAATGTTGTTCAGTTTTGTCTTAAAGTGTGTGACTATTCAGCAGAAAAGAGAGAAACAATGATTGGATGCTCATTTGGAAAATTCAGGGAATAAGATCCTAAGCTAATGAAAGGTTAATCACAAAAGAAAATTAACTTCAGTAGCAGTGGCTGATAAATATCACATGCCATCAGCACTTACTCAGTGTGCTCACAATGTTTAACACAGAGGAGACCATGGACCTAATTCAGGCTTGAACCACATGATTGAAAACCACACCTCAAGGCAAAGCAGCACCACGACAGCGAAGACTCACTGGTACATGTGGTGGTAGGTCTAACTTCCAAACGTCTGACTATCTTTTTAAAACTTTCAAAGTTGTTTCTATCTCATCAGACCTTCTAGAAACTGTGAATTTGGTTTCCAGGTAAAATACACGTTTTGGAATGGGGAGAAAATGTCTATTATTTCCAGAGTGACTAATAAGCAAATAAATAAATAAATGCCATTCTCAACCAGTGCTCAGAGTATAAGCAATTACATTTGGATAGTCCAAATACTGTGATAGGACCACAGAGAGGCCAGGGCACAGCAAACAGCAGAAATCCAGGCTAGGAAGAAGAGCACAGCTGACAGCTCAGCCACAACTTCATTCTCACACATTTATGCTGTTTTTCAGCTTTCACTGATGTTGCCCTACACACTTCTCTTGGTAGACAGTGTAATTCCCACTAGATGCTCTCATATCTTTGTTTAATTCTTTGGAGATAACAGGGCTCTGACTATTACTAAATACTGACCCTAAACATCACCATTAACAGGCAAGGCACATTTTCTTTTTCAATATTTGTAAAGAAAGTACGAGGAGATCTGGAAGCCCATTGTAAGTCAGAAGCCAAGAGCCTCGTCTTTCCCAACTCCTGACTGTCCACCGCCAGGGCGGACTCCTAGGGCAGGGATGCGGATGACGGCGGCCGGGGAGGGCAGCGGGAATCTCAGTCTCGGTGTTCCGCTCCGGAGCAGCGGCACAGGGAGACGAGAGCTTAAAGAAAGTCCAGCCCTACCCAGCCCCTCGGGGCGCCGGACAGGGAGCGGCCGAGGTGCCGCGGATGCTCCACCGCCCGCGGCATCGCGGGTCGGGGCCGCGCGGGGAGGCAGGCGGGACTCACCGCGCCGCGCTCGAAGTCGTTGTAGAAGGGCTTGTCCAGGAGGTGCCTCTCGCTGCAGCCGTCCGTGCCCTGCAGGGTCAGGTACACGTAGTCGTCGGTGCCCGCGAACCACTGGGTGCCCGTGGCCACCGTGACGGTGTAGGACGGCATGGTCCCCGCGGCTCGCCTCGGCTCGGCCCCACCGGAGCGGCTGAACCGCGCTCCTGCCTTCGCCCGGACCCTGCCCGGCGCCGCCGCCTCCTCCGCCACCGCACGGGGCGGCTGCGCTGCCCGCCCCTTCCCCAGCCCGGCACACCTACCCCAGCCTCTGCAGCTCCGGGGCCGCGCTGCGCCTCCGCCCCGCGCCCTGCCCGCGCCCCTGGACTGCCACGGCACCCCCTCACCCTGAATTCCACCCTGCCCGCGCCCCTGGACTGGCACGGCACCCCCTCACCCTGAATTCCACNGTGCCCGCGCCCCGGTCCTGGCAGAGCTGCCCCTCACGCTGAATTCCAGCCGTGCCCGCGCCCCGGTCCTGGCAGAGCTGCCCCTCACGCTGAATTCCAGCCGTGCCCGCGCCCCGGTCCTGGCAGAGCTGCCCCTCACGCTGAATTCCAGCCGTGCCCGCGCCCCGGTCCTGGCAGAGCTGCCCCTCACGCTGAATTCCAGCCGTGCCCGCGCCCCGGTCCTGGCAGAGCTGCCCCTCACGCTGAATTCCAGCCGTGCCCGCGCCCCGGTCCTGGCAGAGCTGCCCCTCACGCTGAATTCCAGCCGTGCCCGCGCCCCGGTCCTGGCAGAGCTGCCCCTCACGCTGAATTCCAGCCGTGCCCGCGCCCCGGTCCTGGCAGAGCTGCCCCTCACGCTGAATTCCAGCCGTGCCCGCGCCCCGGTCCTGGCAGAGCTGCCCCGCGCCGTGCGCTGCCGCTGTGCCCCTCGCCCCGCTCTCGGCCGTCCCGCCGTGCACCGGCTCCACGCCAGCGCGCTGTGCACAGCCCTCCGCGCTCTACTTTCCTCTTCATTATCTTCCACAGTTTCACAACTCTACATAGCGTCTAGAGCTGTCGGCTCTGCAGCACAGTGCTCCACACAGGATTCCTGATCCTGCCAGGAACAGCCCTGTTTGCCTCACCACCTCCACACTTACAGGATTTCATCTTAAACTGCTCTGCACTCTGTAATCCCACCACCAAACCACCCCGGAGTGCAGGCACACATACTCTTCTGTGTGCTCCTTACACTCACACAACACATTACACGCTGCAAATATCCCACTCTCTTCATCATCCAAAGTTACTCACTCTATCATAGCACCATAGAATCATTAAGGTTGGAAAAGACCTTTTAGATCAAGTCCACTCAAATTCATCATTAAACCATGTCCTTAAATGCCATATCCACTTGTTTTTGAATGCTCCCAAGGATGGTGACTCACACCATACTGCACCCTCATCCTATACACCAGATGTGCCAATGTGTGTACAGCTCATGCTTTCCTCAGGGCTAGACCCCTGTATGTGCCCCTGCTTTATCCCCTGTATTCCTCTTAGCTTTCAAAACACCCTGCAGTCTTTGCATTACTGTGTTTAACACCAAATGCCAGCATATCTGCACATCAGAACTGCACATACACAACCAACACCAACACCCCATTTGCAGAAAGCCCTCTAAACACCCCATTTCATACTCCCCACCCTGAGTACACCTTCTACCATCAAGATGCTGATATTATGAACAGAAGAGCTGTCTCTGCTTCCTCCAGACTCCAACTTACTCCAGAGAAATAAAGCCATAGCAGTGACACTGCACACCTGGCACTTGGACACCAAGACCACCAATACTGTTCTCTAGTATTTCAGCAAGCAAACAAATACTACATGCTGCCACTCCTGTTATTTCACTGATAATCTTCCTCCATGCTGCTGGCAGCAGCAGCTGCAGGAGATTGTGCTGAGAGGAGCCAGGCTGGGCTTTTGCACATCTCAGTGTCCTTTCATCATTGATCTGTGATGAAACCCAGCTCCTCATTTCTTTGCTGTCAGGCACTTGGCCCAGCTGGTCGCTGGCTCTTGTGAATCTCTAGTGAGAGATATGCATAACAAACTAAATTAAAACACCTCAGGAGTGCTTTTTACTTGTGGAACAGTTAGAGCTGAGGTGCTGTGCTGGATTAATTAGTGTCTGATGGAAACTAATCAAATCATACTTTAGTAGCACTTTCAGTATGAGGCACTCTGCCCACAGGTGAGGCAGCAACCTTCAAATAGAGAGAAAGTGAGCAATTAAAGCCAGCAGCTGGAAGTCGTTGCTGGCTGTGCCTCTTTCTCTTCTGGCAAGTCCAGTTGCAAAGCTCCTTGTGCCTCTTGGACTGCTGAGCAACACCACGAGATATGCTTATGGATTCTCTGCTTCAGCTTCCCAAGATATGCTGGAGCTTATCTTGTGTTTTAAGTTACTTACATGTTGTGGCCACATAACAATGGGGACAACAGGGACAGCCTGTGCTGCCCTTGAAAGGATCCCGTTCTTCTTTTGCAGAGGCATGAAAATACTGGGCTGCACTCACCCAGAGGAGTCAGGGAAGCTCTCCTGTGTCTCTTCAGGTCAAATGGAAACTCGAGCATTTTCTGTATTGTGACTTAGATTTCAAGGCTCTCCCACATTCAGGACATGCCTTTATATATAGACATGGAAAAGATGCAAAAATACTCAATATTAATTTCTAGTCTGCTGCTACTTTTTAAATAACACCCAAAAGTGCAAAATGGCCAACTGTTACATGGCCCACCTGAGGCAGCCGCAGAATCCCAGCCTGGAGATCTCACTTCTTCTCCTGAGGTTTAAGCAGCAAGGGATTCTTGCAACTGCACTGTGATCACTTCCACGGACAATGTCACCACACAGAAGTAAACCATAAACCCAGAAAGATCTTCCTTACTTCCTTCTTCCCTTTAAATAAGATTTCGAAGAACTCACACTTCTGTTTCATTTTTGCACAAGAACTTCTAGTCGTAAAGTTTCTAAATTTAGGTTCACAGACTTCATTGAAAGACATCTGAAACTCTTTTAACATATTCAAGTGCTTCAGAAACAGGTTTTTTGTACCTAAGGCGTCTTTCTAGACACTTTCATTTTCAGTGCAAATAAGAAACAAAGTGGTGTTCAATTCTTGAGCAGTTTCCCATGTTTCTTTGCATTTCAGCTCTGATACGGCATTTGAACTCAATTCCATTACCCTGAGTGATGAGTTCTGTTTTCACACAGTTTGAGGCTCTTCTGTACAAAGATGTGACTGGGACTCTCCCTATAGTGTTACAACTCCTCTTACAAACTCATTTAAAAATACTAGATAAGCTCAGTCCTGTACAGGAAAATTGTAGGAATGCATTTGTTATGCCTCATCAGCCTTTTCTCAGCTATGACTCGTTTAAAATCTGTTCTTTTAGCACTTCTTGCATTTATCATGAGGTCCACATTCAAAAGGTTATTGATAATATTTACTTTTGGCATAATTTCAAACACTTTGTCAAAATTGCTCCACATAAAACGCAGGATACACAAACCCCAAACCCAGCCATCTTATCCAGAGACCACATTACCTCAGTCAGGAGGAGACCACGCTGTAGTGTCAGCACCAGCCCAGGCTCACGCTCCCCAGAGCCCTTCCCTGGGGAGGCAGGGACTGTTCCCTGCACCCCCTGTGCCCCAACACCTCGTTCCTCTCCTGGAGAGGTTTTCCCTCGGCAGCAGGATCTGTGCAGCCACACGCAGGCAGCTGGGAACCCGGACCTTTAAAACACGAAAAAAAGCTGCTGCTCCAGGTCTGGCCGTGTCAAGGTGGGGCAGCACAGCTGCCTGCACGGGGCACATCTACTCTGCCAGGGATTTTGCTGCTCCTTACTCACGGCTCCCCTTTGCCTAAATCCCTCAGGTTTACTACGTGGAAACACAGAGGAGAAGTCAGCTGCTGTCCCTCTTCACCTTCATGCTGTGCCAGTGAAAAACAAGGCTGTTCTGTGAAGATCTCAGGTACCTCACAGCCCTCCCGAGGTTACAGGGCAGATGGCCCTCCTGACACACGGTAATAATGACTGGGAGTAGGGAGGAATGGTACAATGTGGCAATTAACAAATGAAGGCAGGGAGCAGTTGAGACTACAGAAATTTCCAAGCTATAATAATCTAAGGGGCATGAGCTTAACAGCTGAGAATATATGGGTGATAACTGCGTATTTATCCCACCAGAACGGGGAGAAAAACCCCTCCATGTAGGTAGAACTGCCTCTGTCCCACCTCAGTGCCCAGAAATGAACTCTAGAGTTGCAAAGCTCAGCACGGTGTCCTTGCTCTGCCACTCAGGCAGTGACAGTGACAATTCTGGCACCGGTTGAATCTCTCACAAACCACAACAGGGCTGCTGTTCAACACTTAGTACAGTATCTTTGTACCCTTTCTGCAATGGATCAGGCAGGTTGCAAGAGGCTGAGAGTCTCTGTATCCCCATGAGCTTCACACCCTCTTTCTGAGCTGGTTTTCCTTGCATCCTTCATCCCATTTAACCTGATGTTAGGACATCTCCCTCAGCCCGGAGGACCATGGGATCTGGAACTGCCTGACCTCATCACTGCCCCCTAAACGTGCAGATGCTCTCCTGCCTCTGCAGATGTAGCTGTGCAACTCTGGCCCATCAGGAGAGGAGGGAGGCAGAGAGAAAGCAGCCTGTTTTCGGGATTCCCCTCCCCAAACCATTGCTGGAGGCTGCGCAGTAACAACGCGAAAGAGGAGGGGAGAGCAAAGGCGTGGGTGGGACACACAAGCCACAGACGAGGCAAACACAAGGAATTAGTGCTGCACCACTGGCTGCTCTTTAGGTATCGTTTTGTGCTGCACACATTTGACAACTGCAAAACTAGAATAGCAGAGGGAGACTGAAAACTGCTGCAAAATTGTTAGCCCAAGCAGCAAAGGCAGAGTCCTGATAGAGGCTTGTGCAACATCAACTTGGCAGGGCCAAGTTAATCCTTGAAACAATAACTTCTACCACAGCTTGATTTGGTCCAGGGCTGCAAGAAAGCTGCTCATATTGCATAGTTTGATTTAATTTATATCTGATTTCTCTGGTATACATCAGCTGCTTATATGTAACCATGAATGGTCCTGAAAGCTGTTTCAGGATAAAATAAACCACCATCTTGCTGGCAGGAGGAAATACTGGTTTAGCTAATCCCATTATTAGAATCAGTTCTCTTTTAACACAGCACTTTCAAAAGCAAGAAGGTAAACATGAGAGCAAAATAAGTGTCAAGCCAGGCTCTAGAGAGACCTTGGTTTATCTGCAGAAGGGGACAATAGTACTTGGTGAATTATTTTGGGATGCTCAGGAGTAAAGCAGATATGAAGTATGACATACACTCTCCAAGAGAGCTGTGCTCTCACAGCTGGGATCAAGTCATTTCCTATTCTCTCCCAACCACAAGGATAACTGTTTCCCTTGACAAAGGAACCTGCTGTCCCAGCACCAGACACTACAGCTCTAACAGTGATGATTCCCCTAAGCCTGCTTGGCCTGCCTTGTTGAGACAGTATCAGAACAACCCAGCATACCAAGTCGGTGCCAGCAAAACTGACTGGGAGGTTTCTTTTAGTGAAGCCTAAAAATGTTAGGAATTGTAAGCCTGATTCCTTGGAGCTCCAGGATTTAATGAGCACACCCTGAGTGATCTTCTCCTCCTCTGCTCTGTGCAGCCTTCTGCTATTTTAGTCAGTTATTTCAAACCTTCCTCTGATGTTAAAGTCTTTGAGACAACTTCATTTATCTCCCTAATACTCTCAGAGTCTACTGTCTATTTTCAGATTTCAGTTCCTCTGACACCATTCTTGCCTTGTTCCTAGAATGCACTTTAAAGACTATTCTTAAAGTTTGCCATCACTCAACCCCGCCTGAGCAATATTACATTTCCAATTATTCTACCCTGTATAATGCACTGAATTTTCCCCCCATTTCCTTTGTCCAGGGCTCTTTCAATTTCTGTTGGTTTTTTTTTTTTTTAAAAACCCTCCTCTGCCTCCTTTCTCCATCTAGCCAAGATGAACTGAGTTTTCCTCTGTTCAATTCTTGTTCTATATTGAGATATTCTTGCCTGATTTTCTTATGTCATCCATCCATCCTAAGGCAGTGAAAACTCATCCTCTTCTGCTGTACTGTGGTACACAAAACAATGCCAAAATGTCAGAGAGCATCCTATGCATCAGAGACTGGAGCCTAGAGGATTTACAGGAAAAACTGGGATTACAAGGTGACACTGCCGTTTATTTGCAGTATCACTTTTGGATACTTCCAAGGTCATTCCTATCAATCACATATTGCCTGCAATTTGGTATATCCCAGCACAAACCTCACTGCCAGCCTGGCCCAGAGGCAAGTGAGGAAGGGGGAAAGAGGAAGGAAATTTGGATTGCACAAGGAGATTGAAAGGAAAAACTACAAGCACAGCATGAGATGGGTAACACTGGGGATTAGGGAAATCTGAAACCGAGGGGGGGGTGACAGGAGTCTGGTCCATAGGCTGGAAGTGGGATGGGAGATGTCTGGTTCCTGCAGCAGAGCAGGGAGCTGAGCAGCAGTGCAGGCACAAGCCTGGCTTTTGAGAGAGGACTTGGTTTTCAGAGTCAGCAGCTGGAGTTGCACCTTCTGACACCACTGTAGCCTCCACAGGGCACTCGTGGACCTTGAAAAATGCTTCCCTTCTGCTTCCCAACTGCCTCCTTCTGCCCTGCTCCAAGAGGCAAGCCATGCTGGTCCTGCCAGCCAGATGCCAGTGACTACTCACCAGTTCCTGGGGACCAGATGAAAAATCCTGTTCCTGGACTCACAGCTGTGCCACAGGCTGCTGAGCCAATGCTGTTCTCTGCCTCAGAGATGGCCACACTTCACACAGTGACAGTTACACTCTTTCAGATGAAAATAAGGTTTACAAGAGGAAGTAAGTTAATTTATAATTAACTCGAGATGCCTGAGCCCAAGACAAGGAACACTTTTTTAACTGGCAGCCAGATGGCTTTGCAGGCTCTGTTCCTTAAACCATTTATCAGCTTTTCATCTCAGAGACTGCCAGTCAAACAGCAGGCCCTGGAAATTATCCTACCATCTCTCCAGGAGGGTATTTTTGTATAGAGGTCTTGTTGGGTTTCCAAACTTTATGTAAGTAGCTTAATTTACTACAGCCAGACTTTCTTTACTAAGGGAATATAGGACAGACTTTTGTTTTGCATGGGAGACACCTCTCCAGGGCTGCAGATTTAAGATTTTCTTCCCATCCTTACCTAAAAGAAAAACTAATTACTACTTAAACAGAAATGAAAAGCTTTTCTTTGAGCCCCCTTGTGTCTGTTACAGACACAACTCTCCAGGTCTTTGCTCTCTGGTGTGCATGCCTTTGTAACAAGCTCTCTCACAGCAGTGCAGTTTCCTTGACCTACTGGTACTAGAAATGTATTCTGGTCAAACCACTGAAGATTTCCTCTTCTGTGTACAAAATTATTATTCTCCCTAGAGGAAAATCACAGTAATGAGCATCTTCTGCTCTGCACCTCTACACAGATGTGTATGAGAATGCTGGTTTCAGACATGAAGCATTTAATGCCCCATGCACTGTTGATTCCAAAAGGTCAGATTTTAAGGCTCATGGGAATCTTCTCTCCCCACCTCCTGCATGGCAGAAGCCAGAAAATTCTCCCCATGATTCCTGCTTTTGAGGCCAAAGCACCTGCATCGAAGGAGCTGCACAATTATTCCAATGGTTACAATGCTTTTATCAGTATGGACCATTTTATCATCCAGTTGTCATGGGATGTTACTCTGCATTGGTCTGCTACACTGAAGAGCCATCAAGTTCTCTGTTTTGATCATCATCTTACTACTGGAGAGATCAATTTTTCTGTCCATCCTTTTTCAAACAAAATGGATACTATAATGGGTTTGGGTTTTTCTGGTTTTTTATAGAAACACTTTATTGCTGCAGTCAATAACCCTGTGTATCACACACAAATAACCAATTACAGTTTAAGAAACTAAAAATAACTCTGCAAGTGGTAATACTGAGAAAATGAACATACATGAAAGGATACAAAACTATACATTAAGTTACTAGAAATTTAATAACTAAAAAATTCTGCAGAAGTATGAAGTGTCTTGTATAAACTATACAACACATGCCAGTGTAAAGTTCTTCAACATTATACAATTACCTATCTACAAATGTTTTACCTAAATACAAGATTAGCTGCAATTTTTAAACAGTTATCTTCTATACAAAGACAAGTGCTTTCAGTACTTCATTGGAATATACAGACACCGCAATATCTCAAAACTAAAAACTAATCACAAAAGAAAAGGTCCCACTTAGAATTTTCTTTGTGTATCTAATACAACACTAAGGAAATCCAGCCAGCAATACCCTTGCTTTTGTATTTGCCTTGTTTCACTCATATCTGAGAGGGACCCAACCCAGAGTCACTGACCTCCCCCCTTTCATTGCTGGCCAGTCTCCAGAGCACACCACACCAGAAATCTGTATCTTAACACACTTCAGCTCTAGAAGAAATTTGGACCTGGGTCCCACTTTGCCATAGGTACTTACTCTGACACAGACAGGCCAGAAGCAACCAGCTACTGTGCATGGCCACATCCCTGTGTCACTTCAAAGGCTTCTCACGAGTGGCAGACCAAGCAGCCCCTTCCTTACAGCACCAGCTGGGACTCCTGCTTTGATCACTACAGGGGGTTGTCTTGGACAGAGTTATGATTGCTTCCCAGGAATTCCCAGGTACAGCACAGAGGCCCAGTACTTCTCCAACCCCTTGCAGGCTCATTCAGTCTTCACTGAATGCCTCCTGCTGAAGCAAAGCCAATCTCAATGATGTTCAGCCAGAGGAAGCTGTCCCAGGGTCTGGCCATCTCTTCAGAACACATTTTAAATATCACTCTCACTCCCAAAATACAGGCTTACAGTTGAAAAACGTCCTGAGAATTCACAGGAATTTAATATCTCATCAGCTCTTAAATGGGCTCAACCTTCTGCAGCACACACCTGTATTTCTAACATAATGCATGTTTGTGCCCTGGCAGACACATCAAATGTGACACAGCAGGGGGATTTCCTTAGCCCAGATGGTGTCTATTTGAACAGGAGTGATGTCAGTAGAATAGGGTCAGTCATCTGGGGCATTGGACATATCAGCAATCCAGGCAATCTAGGGAAGGGATTGTGGTAGATGGCATTAAGCCTATATTCCCTCCTACTTAAATTCTGGTCTCAGGAAAGTCCCAGGGTAACCCAAGCTAACTTTGGCCAAGGTACAAGGACCAGGCTTTTATTTCAGCCATTTCAAAAGCTGCCAGAAGGCAGTACTAGAAAGCCTGATCTAACAGGGGGTGGTTGTTCCCCTTATTGACATCTGAACAGAAAGGTCAGAGCTCACCTGAGCTGGCATCAGTGCCTCACAGCTGGAAGCTGAAAAAAATCAACAGTATCTTCTTGAGGAGAAAGAAGAAAAAAGCACCATTCAGCCTTCTCACACATTTGATGGCACCATGCAGAAGCAGAGAACTGCATCTCCAGAAGCCCACCATTAACACCAAGCAAGAATCAGCACGAGAAGTGTGACCAGAATAAATGAAACCCCCTGACAGACGGATCCCTTCTGCAGCCTTTCCTGGTGTGAGCATTCCTAAGCAGTATAAAGAGTTTGAATAATAGGCCTTAATTTTCATTCAAAAAAGACCTGCTGGGAGAGGGAATTATTAGCAGCAACACTGGCTAAAACATTTTCATTCACAAGTATTTTTCCCCAAGTGATTTTGCTGGAGATGATTTTTCCTTACAAGTTCAGATACTCAGGGGCACAGCAAAAACCTTCAGAACCCTGAATACACTACCTGGCATGTTCCACATGCAGCTTCCACAACACCAAATGAGATTTTGCAATGTTTCACCTAGAATCACGTACAACAGTGACTGAAGCAGAACCAGCAAGTAACAGTAGGCTGGTATCAGTGATGTCAGAACACTGCTCACACACTGGAGGCTCTCAGGTGTGAGCTGGAGAACAGCCAGGTTTCATAGCAGGACTTGTCCATCTTCTCTTCACCCAGCAGCCCCAGATGGGGTGAGAACGTGCACAGCATCGCTCAGAGCTGATTCTGTGCATCACGCAGCTGTTACGTGAGCATCTCGCAGATGGGCAGGCCTTGAGCACTTGGGCATTTCAGAACAACATCAGGAAGGTGTGCAAGACCTGATACCTGACCCACCTGAGTTTATCTAGAGAATCTTTCACAGAACAAAACAGAAAACAAAACAAGACAGTGTATTATCAGCGTTCTCATAATAGAAGAGGATCACCCACAGCAGATTTCAGGAAAGGTCTTGAGTAATTGCACTTTAAATTATGGCAGGCACAGGCAACAAACTCTGCATGTGTATGGTCATGAAGACTGCCCCATACTAGCAGGGTATGCAGGGTTTGTCTGCCTGGATCACTTAAGCATGGGACATCCTGACAGCTAGTACAGTACACAAATCCACGCCAGTGCAGCTTTACCAGGACTGCCCAGAGGTCTGGATGTTTTAACTCATCTCAAGAACAAGGTATCACATTGTTCATGAAGATCACAGACAGTAAGCTTCAAGCATGAAGTGACAGAGGCACACGTGCTTTTCCTCTAACAGCTTGTAGAAACCACTGGGATGTGTGTTCTCTTACCGCAGTCCCTTCTCTGCCTTCTAGTAAAATATTGATTTAGAAATAAATTAATATTACATTTTAAGGAAAAAATCCCTGATCTCTTACTGTTATACTTTAAGAAGTCTTAAAGCAGCTGTTTTTACTATGAAAAGAATGTACCCAAAGTTGTACTTGAAGTGTACAAAGTGAAACTTGAACTAGAGCTCAGAATTTAGTTCACTATCTCAACAAGTAAACAGGAACTTTTACCTGAGAAGTCCAGGCAACTTCTACTAAAACCAGCCATATTATCATAATTCACTTTACAGAGATTTAGACAGGGCTCAGGTAGGGAAAGTCAGCTTTCCAATGCAGAGGCCTCATGTGCTGACTTTGTGGGGCTTCATTTCTGCTCCAGTCACACTGAGACTTTGGTTAAATGAGGGCTTCAAGCTGGACAGTGGTGCAATGAAGCAGACTGGACAAACAAATCAGCTGCAGACACCCCAGACTTTGGGCAACTCTGTCTAAAGCCCTGCAAACAGATTTTAAAGCTGTCCCTCTCTTTGCATGAAAGCTGACTGATTAAAAAGCCAGTCCCAAATTCAAAAGCACAGACAAAAGCTATTCTCTGACCACACAGTGCATCACATCAGGCAGGTATTTTAAAATTTATCCACTTAATGTGATATTTACTTCCTAGACTTGGATGTCAGCATCTCCTCTGACAACATCAAATTCTTGGGTAATTCACACATGAGACAGCACTAGAGAAAGAAAACCAGTTTCAGCTGTATTGACTAAGTTTCCTTTTTGCTATAACAGCTCACACTTTTATCAATATAGCAACAAACCCTTTGCCAATGGTTTGGAATGAAAGTTACATCAGGTATGTATGTGCAGGTATGTTGATGGTCTGACATGTTGGGAAAAAAAATCAAAACCAATCCCCAAAACAGAGCACTAAAACCATTGAAAACAAACATACACATCCACTACTCCTCATACACCAGTCACAAGTGCAATATCCTTTGAAGAAAATTGCTCCTCAAAGAAAACCCAAAGAGGCAGAGTTTTTTAGTGTTATGTTTAGCAAGATAATGTGGGCATGTGTTGGAAATCACAGGCTGGAATTTTTTAAAATTTTTTTTTTTCATAAGGCAAGAGGTTTATGTTCCAGAAGAGTAAATGGGGTAAAGAATGAAGTGTTTCAAAAATGACACATTCTTTCAAGTTTCATTCTCATTTGACATACATATTACAAAATAAAGATTTTTAAAAGTGCTATATGCTTTGTAAGTCTCATTTCAATATGTAAAGCAAAATTTTACACCTGCTGCCTAAGACACAATGTTAGTGGCAGTGTTAGTGATAGATTAGACTCTCTCTCTGTCATTTCCCTCACTGTCTGGGACAACCTCCTTCATCACACATAAAGAGCAGACCAACCAACCAATCCCACTCTACACATCCTCCAGAATCACTTAAGAGTCATCTTCTAAAGAAACAGACTCCATGAAGTTGATGACAGCTTGCTAGCGGCTTCCTTGATACCAAACCCAAGGCTCATTCTACCCAATATCCTGTGGCTCTTTGATCAGCCAGTACGAGACACAAAATGTTGAGAGGTATGCAACCATGATGACATTGACAGATATGCCTAAGGGATTTTAAAAAATTCCAACAAAAAAACAAATGTAAAAAAACTAATCCGCCAGCCCTCAGCTGTTTGCCGATTTTAAAAAGGTAGAGCAGTTTGCAGTAAACAATGATATTCAGATCTTCGAGGACACACAGAAACATCCCTCCCACCCAGCAATCAGACATGAAGGACTTCTGCAGCACAGTCTTCTGGCTCTGTGTAATGTGAAGAGTTTGTGTCTGAATGGTGAACCCCAAACATTTCTTTACTTTCGAAGTTTGGCTCCATTAGTGCAGGTTTTTCAAAAATATTCTTTTTGCTAGTTTCTGGACAGTTTTGTACATATATTACTCGGTTATAAGCTTTAAGTCTCTTCCACAGCTGGACGTACACCTTGCATTGTACATACATGAACAGAAGTCCTCCAGTGAAACCAATGGCCACAACTACCAGCTTAGTCCAAAATGGCCACTCTAGAATACCTGGAAAAAAAAGAAAATAAAAAGAATTTTAAAAAGAACCTGGTCAGTATCAGCTGGACTAAATTGGATCTCTCAAAAATGCCCTGTAAGGAAACTGTCACAGAGTTTGGGTCATGCAAACGATTCTTATTTTGCCATTTCTCCCGTCTGGCTTTTTTTTTTTTTTTCCTTTCAAGTCA
>VZRX01003654.1:181228-196722 GCA_013398075.1 Notiomystis cincta
TTTTTTTTTTTTTCCTTTCAAGTCAAACACACAGACTTTGCTTCACATATCACATTCTTCCCCACCAGAGAAAAACCAAAACAACTGATTTTCTGTGTCTGAGCCTTGATGCGGTACAATGACAGAGTCAAGGCAACCAGTAATATGCTTAGGTCCTTTTACACCTGTTTTTAAACGAAGACTGGATCAAATTATGAAAGGGATTCTATGGCATGGTTTCTTCTTCATAGCAGAGACTCAGCAAGTCTGTTCCACTCTGTGATCACACAGTGCATGGAGACATAAAGGAATGATTGTTACCATACAGCTTGACATGTGTTATTATGCAGAAGAGGAAAATTTTGTCTGTATCTCACCTAGTAACTTGTATCTGAACTAGGGCATCTCCTCTGATACAAAACTGCAAGTGCTGGAGATGTTGAAGCACTCCAAGCTTAAAAATTACCACCATCACTTTTCCTAAATTTGCCTAGCTTGAACATTTAGACAGTGGATCTTGTTACATTTCTATTAACCACTTTTAAATTAAAAACTATTCATTCTATACACATTCTACTTACATAGGTCCTGTATTCATCCAGCCTCTTGAAAATAAGTGCCATCACAAGATGGATATGAAACTATGCTGAATCACCCATCATCAGGTTTTTCAGAAATAAAATTGTATTTTTCCAACTCTTCAAAGTTTAACCAAGATACAGGCTGGTGTTAATTTGGAAATGCACCGTAGTGTGGGAGGAATGAAAATATTTTAGTCCCAAATTACAAAGGGCATTGCAGCCCTACTACTGATGAAATCCCACCTGTGATTCATATCTGACCCTGTGATTCACAGCGGAGCTGTCTGATGCTCTCTGGAGGCAGTGACAACAGATGCTTGCCCCTGTGTGGACATGTATATATCTCCACACACCCCCTCTGCATCTCCCAGCTCATTACAGTACTCCCTGGATTTAGAATCCAAATGAAAGGAGCAAAGAAATCACTATAATATGTACCAAATATTCACACCATTCCTCCTAGCTGTGTTCATCTAATATATGCACTGGTTAAAATAACCTGGAGATACTAAATCTTTGAAAGCATATCCCTTTCATTATCAGATGGAAACCTTACACCGAAAGGCCAATAATGTTCACTGTTCATGGAAGAAATGGGGTTGGAAGGAACAGAAACTAAGAGATATCTCTGAAAGCAGCTTCCTGACTGAAGTTGTGAACAATCCAACTATAGCCTAAATGAGAAATGAGAGGATAACATTTTAATTTCAGGTGATTCTGCTCTGAAGAATCTGTAACAGCTCTGTGGATTTGCCGGTTTATTGACACTCGACTACCTCCCCAAAGGACACTGTTCAATCAGCAGCAAAACATTTTCCACCTGCATGTCTAGTTGGCATGCAGTGCTCTGTAAGCAAGGACAGCTTCCCTTCTAACAGCTTCCATCCATTCTATCCCCACCTTCAGGCTCAGCTGCCTGAGGAACAGTTCTGTGCCAGCTGCAGATCTGCAGCCCAGCATACTGGGCAACATTTCAGCTTGGTATGTTTGCTGCTGACATACTAAAGAAAACCTTCCATTCAAGAAGTTAAGGTACCTGTGCACTGGGGTGGCAGTCCTTGATAAGATTGCAATGCATCTTATCCTAGTTGTGCCAACTGGAGTCCTAATATTCAATTTGAATTTCTTCTGCTTCAAGTGCAATCACTCATAAAAGTTTTTCCAGCCTAACACAGCTCTCACAGATGGGTGGAAAGAAAACCCTGTTGATTTACCTCAAGTATTTGAATTTAAGTTCCTCTTACTTCTTCTCTTTTTAAAAATTATTCCAGTTTAAAGGTAGTCATAACAGCAAACAAATGCTTACATCTTTATCTGCAAATTTAGACCTAAATTTGCTGAGGCAGTGCAACTTTATGTCTGGCTACAGTGGATTAGCACTCTCATCTGTGCATTTCACAAGTGCCAACTAAATTGACCTGAAATAGATTTTAAAAGCACCCACAGATAAATTCACTGGTTAATTTACTGATTTAACTAAATAATTTTAAAACTGTGCCAACCCAATACCAGGGTAAAGCTGACTAGTACAACACTTATGTTCTACATCCTCTCTGCAGGCAGAATAAATAATGATTCCAAGAGTGTAAGTGGGAAGATAAGCAAGTAACATACCGGTAGTTTGTCCCTGTTTAATCTCTTCAGCAGTCCTGTCTATCAGGACATAGAGAGACCACACAACGCAGGTGATGGCAATGATATGGAATGTTACAGAGCACATGATCTTCCTCCTCTCGCTGGCTGTCATCTGCAGCTTCTCCCACTGGCAAGAAACCCAGAACCAGAGCAAGAGATTAGGAGTTTATTGTAGTTACTAGAGAGCGTGAAAAGAGAACATTGATAAGAACAAAAACCAGGCAGGAGACCAGTATTCTCCTAACAGGGATTTTAAAAGTCAGATGGCATCACTGCTCTGCTCACAGCATGTGTGTGATGGCTGGCAGCTCCCAGCACAATTCATCAATCCTGCTTACCCACACAGGGGCAGCTCCAGCACGGAGGGGCCCAAGCAGTGCTGCTCCTTCCTGAGCTCCCCTCTCGACAGAGGCACCCACAGCTGCAGCTGAGCATCACCAGTGGGAGTGGGTACCCCTGCTCAGGGAGGCATTCAACAGAGCAATGGGACTGGAACATGGTTCAACTGACCAGCGTGTGTGAAGACACCTCATGGTGAGCTCTCAGAGTCCCAGGGCTGTTGAGCTCTCACCTCCTGTCTCTTTCTGGGGGTTTCATTCAATCTTTCACATATATTTGACACCACTTACAGCAGTGACACTCATGCTTTATTTTCAGTGTTTCAAGTGTACTTAAATACACATGCCCTAAGAATTTACAGTAGAACAGGGGTGACAGCTTTTCTGAGAGAGAGGATGCACCAGATTAAATCCCCAGATCTGCATCTATCAACAATGCTTATATAGCCCAAAACAAAACCACAAAACCAGGCCATTGTAATTTGAGAAAGATACAAGGAAACCAGACCATTCTAATTTGAGAAAGATACAAGGAAACCAGACCATTCTTACAGATGCTTCCAATATGCCAGACATACCTGGGACACCCAGAAGCTGTTTTTTAAATTTCTTTTCTGTAATCTCACCTGTGTATTTGATGAAAGTTTATGCATGTGGGACACACATCCCTCAGCCACCTCCTTAGAAGAGAGTTATGACAGGCTTTTCTCACAGTTTCACAAAATATATGCTGGGGCACATAAACATCTCATGCATAAAAAGGTGCATTTGATGTCTCATAGAATAATTTGTAAAAAAAGGGGACTTCAAAAAGGAGGCATAATGTGGAAGGGGTGAGGATGACCTGAATGATATGACTGAAATCATCCACTACATTGAATTACTTCTTCCACTGCCACAAATACAAGAATGGTTGAAACATGAGACAGAGACTTTGTGATCATCTCTGTGCTGCCAACAAACACATCTCTTTGTCCAGTCCAAGCTGCATTTTCAGTTATGTGGGCATCCAAACCTCATCATGGCACAAGAATTGAATACTTCCAAGAATTACATGCTAGACTCATGATGTGCTAGAAAGCTATATTTTTTCAATCATTTTAGGAAAAGATTGGACAAAACATTCGCTTTGCATGTTGTATTTTAAATAGAAAATTGCTTTTACATCTATATAAAGGTGTTGCCTTTTGATAGAAAGTACAAATTAATCAAATTATTTCGTCAAGAAGAAACCATGTTAAATCTATTTGCTTTTACAGAGCCAGGAGGACCTTTGTTTTGACTAATTTATAATTCTCTTTTCTGTTCCACAGCTTAGGCTCCTCTGATGGACAATACCTCCTGTGAACTGCTGGCTCCAGTCACAAAACCACCTCACTGCTTCAAGAGAGATGACTGCAAAGCAAAAGAGAAAATATTCTGCAAATTGCACACTAGCCCAGAGAGGAAACTCCAATCTGTAGGTCCCTGCTGCACTATTCTGATGACACAGCATGTGGCATTTCCCACTTAAAATAGTCAGCAGTTCCAGACTTTTCAAGCGTTGTTGTCTCTCTTGTCTGCCCTCATCTTCATTTGAGCCTGAGACATTTTGTCCTCACCCTCTTCCCTTAGTAAATAGTATTTGAACAGCCCAATGCTCAAGACAACTTTGAGATGCCAAGGAAGTTTAATTCCATGAATACCCTACAGACATGCAGAAGCCCTATTATTTGTCCCATCCTGATTATATTCACCAGAGTGTTTTCTTCTGACTGAAAGGCCACCATAAGGGCTGAGTTGAAGACAGAGGGGCATCTTATCTTTTTGCTGCAGCTGAACCTCTATAAGGACTCTTCAGATGTATTTGAGAGGTAAACTCCTTCTATTTATGGCTCTATCCCTACCTTCTGGCAACTTGTCTGCTTCCCACAGAGACCTGTTCAGCTTTAACTAATGATGGTGACTGACTCATTTCTGAAGGTGCACAACACTTTTTTTTCACAGGGCACAAATATTCAGAAAATGTTTCCCACCCACTTCAGGAAGAGTTAGCACAGAAAAAAAGCAGCACAACTGACAACTATAGCAACTCTTCTTTCTCTGGGTTCTCCAGAGCAATTTCTTCACTGTCCTATGTTTGGGCTGTGCAAAGTATTGTCTGTGTAGATAACAAAGCTTGTGATGACCACTACTGCAGTTCAGAAACAACCACACTCTGGGCCAAGGGGCTACAAGCCAAAATCTGCAGTTTTTAGAAAACAATGATCCACTACAGTCATAAGCAAAGGATATCCTATCCACTGGACATGCTAAGCTATAGACTTTGCAGACATCTCTCTGAAAAAAATAGGAAGTGTCTGAAACCTGCTCTGTTTTCTGTTAAGGGTCACTTTTAGGAACTTGACATAATCTCCTAACAGTTTTTTGATAGCTGCAGTCCAAATTTCTCACCCTGCATGACTTAGGCTCATCATAACTGAATTTAATGTTTCTCATTTATCCTAGTTCCAGACTGAGGTTATTGTTATTAACCTCTTCCACTTTGGTAGATATGGCAAGATTTGTCTGTGCTAAGAATACCAGTGACTTCCATCTCAAAAGCCTGATGCAAGGACAACTGACGCTGAAAACTTGGGAGGATGTGGGAGAACAAAATGAGGATAGAAGCACAAAACTGGTCTTAGTACCTATACTTTATGAAAGTTACTTTTCTGTAAAACAAAAATACAGATTCTAGCAGAAAATACAGATTCTGAAAGTACTAAAACTAGTCATTTACAACCTAAAAGGTAAAAATGAAAACACATTTAACAGGGAACCACCTTCTACTTACAAGGTATTATTTTTACTAATTAAGTTTGATCCTTTAAAAAGGAAAAACAAACTACAAATTTTAGTTAAATTACATTCAAGAAGTATGATTTAACGTAAATTTAATGTGAAATCCTCATATTTTGAAGAGAACTTAAAAGCCATGTGTATCTTAGAGCACAAACTAAAGCAGGTAACAGTAATACAAAACTCCACATTAAAAAAAAATGTTGATAATTGTGGAGTTTTGTGCTCTAAAAGCTAACTATAAAGAAAAAAATTAGATTGCTGCATGCACATGTATGTATGTATGTATGTATGTACATTTACACACAGAAAGCTGCTGGGCTGTAACAGTTGTTATCAGAGCTGGATTCCAGGGCTGTTGAATTTGCCAAGGTGAGTGTTAATTCAAATCCTTTTGTACCTATCCAAGACTGACCAGACTTGCTAAGGAGCCACAAAAATGTTAATAAATACACAGTGGGTGCTGCAGGCTTGTGAGCACAGCCTGTTCCAAGGTGATCCCTGTTTAATAAAGCATGTCCTTGGGGAAGCAGGCCCTGTGCCTACCTTTCTCAAAGGCTTCAGTTTTGTCTCCATGATGAACTCGTACTTGCACAGCTCACAGCATCGCGTATCCGAGCTCTTGATCCACTGCTGCAGGCAGGCCTGGTGCACGAAATGCAGACTTCCCGTACAGTGACAGGGGGTAATCAAAGGGCTCTCATCATCTCCTTCACAGTGACATATCCTGAATCAGAAGCAAAGCAGATCATTAGGAGAAGAGGAAGCAGAAAGGATGTGGAAGAGCCATGTAATATCTGTGATCGCACAGGGATGTTCATTGAGGGTCCCGAGACATATAAATCAAAGGAATGTGTTCCACAAAGGAGCTAAAACTAAACAACTCCATTGCTGCACAAGCACATACACAGGCACAGACACAGCTAACTAGACAGCTGCTTTCTCACAGATGAGGCACACACAGGGAGCCTAACAGAAATGCAGTACCTGAAAGAAAAAAATGGAGCAAGAAATGACAATGTTTCACCCAGACCAATAGCACTTAACTGCAAATAGCATTTAAACACATCAGACAGCACTTCCCAAGACAAAATATGCACAGAGAGGTACAGCTACTCATGTACTATGGTCTGAAGTAGAAGATAAAACAAAATTCCTCAACCAGTGGTGAAAAAGTCCACCCCAGGATCATGAGCAACTAATTTAGACAGCCTGGATTTTACACAAGTGATTAATTCCAATGCAAATTGCTATGAGAGATTCACAGTGCAAAACTACAGCACTGAATCTGAACCCCACAATACACTTACTCTAAATGGTTTTGCTTCTCCAACTCTTACTTAGCAAGAGTTGCTAGGGAAGCATCAGCTCTGCAAAATTCCCTATTTTCCTCACAGCCTAACTGTGCAAACAGCAAAGACATCTGATAAAGTGTTACTACCAGCTGCTGACATTTGATTTCCAGATTCAATTTATACACAACCCTTGGGTAGCATCAAGCATTATGAAGTCCTTCTAACCATGTGGAAGAGGTCATGAATTGAAAGGAGGATGGTGAGGAGCTCAGGGAATGAATACAAGTTACTAAGCATATGTGAAATACATTCTGGCCTGCTGCCATCCCTGTCTATTACTGAAATATCTTACTGATGTGTAGCATCTTGCTTCTTGTGACCTTGCTGATAGCTGGCAAGTGGAAATGAAGGAGTGGGTGGATTACAACAGCATCTTGTTGATGATAAGCCAGTACAGAACTAGATTAGGGTGGTAATGAGGAGGGAAATCAAATAATATTGGCAAGTAATAACAAAGCCGGGTTTAGGAGGTGCTATTAGGGAGGAGAAAGACTAGGATAATAAAATGCTAGGTGGAGGGATTGGACATTTGCTCCTGTACTTGATGACTCTTGCTCCTCAATCATATTTTGGAGGTAGGATGGGGCAGACCTGCAGACAAGTCACCATGAAGACAGTCCAGATCTTGTTGTTCCCACCACCTGTGCACGATTAATCCTCTGTAGTTGAATAAAGACACCCAACATTTTGGGACCTCACACTATGGACATCACACAGGCCTACCACGAACAGCCACTGCTCAGATCCCCTTTGACCGAGGCATCCAGGAAGCCAGTAACAAATAAAGCATGGTGAGATACAAACTGGGGGGGAAAACAAAATCTACAACTATATTGATCTGATCTCACAAGCTAATTTCAAAGCAGTCTGTTTTCCTCCCTACTCCCACCCTCTGACCAAACCAGCAGTGCTGTCAGGACAACACATTGCTCATTTAAAGCTAAGACAAGTTCAGCTTGGCCTTTATGATGCGTAGCTGAGTCTCTCATAGTATTCCCAGTTTGGGTACTGATAAAAGAAAAATACCATCTCAGAACCCCAAACCTGAAATAAATTTTAAGAGAATTTATTTGACTCCAAATGAAATTATTTTGCTTAGTAGCCTTGTTAAGTGCATCAGAGGGGTGCAGGACCACAGAGGGAAGGCTGCATGCTTCAAATCACACATACTATATTAGCAAGGGGACAGGGTAGAAGAAGAGACAGAAACAGCACAAAGGCAGGGGAAAGCAGAACAGTCATCACTGCACATGGGAGGGTTCAAATGTAGGTGGTTCTCTGGTAAACCAACCTGCAGGTATCCCCCGATGTGGACACAGGGGAGAGAGGGGGTAACTTTTCTGAGAGGGGGGAAGGGCAGTCAAGGTCACTGTCCTTCTCAACTGAACAGAGTGGTGCCCGCTGCTCTTTTGTTTTGAGTTTCACTGAGGTGCTGTCCTCAAAGACGTCATCGTCTCCCATATCATCAGAGCAGAAGTCCGTGCTTTCCACCAGCATGCTGGAGGATTTGTCAGCTTGGAAGTGACTGGAATAGCTCTCCAGTTCATGAAATTTATGCAGGCTGCTGATGCTGGAGGTGTGGGAGAAGGAAAAAAGGTAACGCAACAGTTTTTTGCTCCTTGAGGTGTCATGGTCCACCTTGTCCTCCAGCAGGGGGATATGTACAGCGCTGTGGTTCTCTGCTCCTCCCGATGCACTCGAGTAGTTGGAAAGGGAAGGGATATAGGAGTGCTTAGAGTTGCTAAAAGAAAGAGGCCTGAGATTCAGCGGTTTCCTCTCCTTAAGATGGAATTTGTTAATCCTTAAACACTGCTCTTGACTCGGGGTCAGTTTGCCTTCTGAGCGTGTTCGCTCCACGTAATCAAAGCACTCGCTGGTGCCCTGCGCCTTCTGGTCCACGTCATTGAGGGACTTGGAGAATTTCAGAGTGCGGGTGGGCTTTACATTCTTAGCAGACCTGAGTGCCTGGCCCCGATCCTGCCCACGGGAGTTTCTCTTGGCTGCATGTAACGTGTCCTGACAGATTACTGTCACAGTGACCCCTTGTGTCAGAGGGCTCTGGCAGTGCGGATTTTTCAAGACAACAGCAGACTGCACTGGACTGTGATGACAACACTCAGAAAACACTGCACTGGAACTGCATGCAGAACAGTGGAATAAAAGCACAGAAAGTAAAAAAACAATTAAAAAAGAGAACATGTAGAATTAAAAGTGAAGAAATGAGAATTACAGCTAGTGTGGGAATGGCAAACGCAGCGGGGCCGAACAGTCAGTAGGATTTAACAAAGCAGAGTTAGACAGCAGTCGAGTCAAACAAATGGGATGCTTCATGTGGGAACCCCACATCACTTGCTTCCCCATAAACATGCTTTTTCAGTTTTGCTTTTCCTTAATTTGAACCTCGCCTGAGCCTCACTGTAGCCACGCAAATGGCACACTTTACCTGCAGATGTCCTGGTTGGATGGTGTAACAGAAGTCCGAGAGAAGCTATGAGGGGCGGAGACAGAGGTTGGACTTCCAGCCTGCAGTGAAATTAAAACAAATAAGAAAACCCTCAAGTCAGGAGTCAGTACAACACCAATCACCTTCAGGGTGAACACAGCATATGGAATCAGATATCACTCTACAGCAGATACTCACGGGCTAGTTGGAAGAAAGTAACTTTACTCTTAAATGCAAGAAAGGTCACATAGCCTCATCCCTGGAGAAGTAGTGATCAGAACAGAAATGTTTTACCCCAAGGTCAAATGCAGACATCTCTGGAGTGGAACCTGCCAGCTGTCAAACACTGCACAGAACAATAGCTCAGGAAATGAGCAATGCTACAGTAATTAGAATAATTAGATGAAAGTGTGTGTATAAACTAGTTGGAATTTAGCTACCATGTAATAGCTAATCCTTCCTCTTACAATGATGGCAAGAGATTAGAGGCTTGGGGTTTTCTGCACAAAACAGAACTGTCAGTAATTCAGTAACTCAAACACAACCTGAGGACTCAGATTCCTTACTAGCATATGCACATGAGCACCATCTGCCAACCCAGACCATTCCCTGAAGTACTTTCTGTACTTTGTGAGGCCTTTCATCTGCTCTTACTTGAACAGGATCTTCCATCTAGCTGGAGAAGAGGTGTGGCAGCAGTCATATTTGTAAGTCACAACAAGACCACAGTGAGAAGTAGAATAACTGAAGAATTAAGAATTAGCTGAACTAACGCAAAAACATAAAGCGAAGCTCTTGGCATATTTCACACTTATGAGACAAGGTCTAAAATCAATGTGCTAAGAATGAGCATTGTCTCAGCTGTGACTCCACTGGCTGTTAGTACAGACCTTTGCTGCTGCTGTATTCTGCACATCACTTTGACAAACTTCTCAACTCTTCCTGGAGATTTTGGCGAGGAGGAAACCTGTCTTAATAACCTCATAATAGTGAATCTTTAAACCTAGGTCTGCCATGTTCCACAGCTGCTGGACAGGCTGCACTGCTCACCCACTGCTGCAAAACACTGCCTGCATTTCAAAATTCAAACAAAGGTTTACAGCTCTTTTGATCTGCACAGCAAAGCCTGAAACCCAGGAAGGAACAATGCAATCAGCAGGACAACAGAAGTGTCATCTCCATACTGGGCTGCACAGAAACCAGCACTGCCAGCAGAGACCTGTGTCAGGCAACTGCAGACAGCCAGACCAGGGAGAGCTCAGGTGAGAAAAGGTGTGCTGCCACAGAAGAACACTGTGCCCAGCCCTGTGCTTCAGCTTCAGACACCACAGCTGCTCAGTCATCACTGCTTTGATCATGCTGCAACACACACTGTAGCTGTCTTGGGACTCTTCAATTCTATACTTAATTTATTAAAAGCCCCTATTGTATATTTAAACAAGGCTGCCACAGGCTTTTATACTGTCAGAGCGAAACCAAGGTTCCTTGTCACATTGTACTCTTATTTCTTGGTGAGAGAAGATACATACACATGCTACTTTATATAGATAACACAATCACCTTCCTTGTCACAGAACTCATCTTTTAAGGTTTTATTTCTCTAGTCAACAGCACTACAGACAGCAGTGTATCTGCCCTCACATTGGGATGTCTCAGGTGCATAGAGACTGAAAAAACAGATATCCATTTACAGCTGGGTCTGCAAGAACCAAAGGTAAGACTCAGCCAAGACTCAGACACACACCTCTTAACCCTTAGTAAGACACTGTAACTTATTTCCCATCTTACACGCATAGAATAAAACCCAGTAGAATAACCTTGGGCCATAAAGCACACTGAATTATGTAATGAATATGATAAAACAAATTAAAGACAAAGATCAATTACTGGCTTTATCCTGGAAACTAGAATTCTTTACATTTTACACCACTTGCATATGCTAATGATATAGGATTCTGCTCATGAAGTGATGTGAATTCAGGTATTTGTTGGAAGTTTGTTCTCTCTTTGAAGCTTAATCTCTCCTAAAAGCAAGTACACCTGACTTCATATCCTATCTTTTGAAAATGGTTTGTGCAGTAACTTTTTTTTTAACTCAGTCTCACAATTTAATGAAAGATCTGACACTAATCTACTGATAAACTGTTTCACTCTGCAAATGAAAATTAATAAAACTTAAATAATGAATTAGTTTAAAAAACATATTGAGCTATCTTCTAAAAACCAAATATTAAACCAGTAAAACAGCATGTTACATTCTGCCATGGAGACAGAGTTTTGTTGGAAGCGAAGTCACAAATCAATTAAGAAATCTGTCTCAGGTTTTATGTAAGAGCAAACCACAGAGGGTAACCTGCTAAGAATGAATCCAATCTCTCAGTTGCTTTAGTTTAGTAATGAACTTTTCTAAAAAAGGACAGCAGAATGTATGATGTGACAGTCTAATAGCAGATTACTAGAATCAATTTCTAGAACCAAAATTTCCTCTCTAAAACCATGTTACTGGTTTCTGGATCCAATTGTCTGGTACCGAGAGTGTTAAAGTCTTGCCACTTGGTTAATCAAAAGGTTGGGACAAAAAAGAAATTGTGGAATTTCATTTGCATTTCAAGCTTAGTATTCTGTTTCTAGATGCCAGTACTGTTCAGAGTGGCTTGCAGAAAGCATCTGAAGCACATTTCCTTTCCCCTCTATCTTTCTGCTTCAGAACAAAAGGTACTTTTCTTCATTTTCATACATAATGGAAGAGGAACAAAAATATGAACAGAAATTAACTCACTTGGATAGGCACCACAAAAAGGAACAAATCACTGGAGGAAGTTACACCCCACCCTTGGTTCAAGCTAATGCAAGCTGTGGCTACCACCAAAAGTCATGTTCAGTGATCCTCCTGTCAGTCTGTCCTGCTTTCATCCCATGCTTTTTGCTCATGAAACTATTTACAGAGCTGCACTGCAACCTAGAGCAGGATAGTGAGGTGAGGTAAAACTGCTTTAATGCCAGTCACTTCCCTAGGAGCATCAGTCAGTGACAGCAATGAGTCTCTAACATTACAGCTGCCTGACAAGAGCACAGTAAAACACAAGCTGCTCCAAAAGCCTAAGTACCAGGTTCTGCCAGATCTACATACAGGGTTACAGCTGCTGATGGCCAGTCCTCCCAGCTCACCTGGGTCTACTGGCTCACACACAGCAGCTTTCAGGCAGGGAGGTGCCTGTAAAGAAGAAATACAGGCAGCCTTGGGATGGAAAAGGGCAAAGAAGAGGCGGTGATGGGTGAATGAAACAGGCAGATTCAGCTATCTTGGAGCTCTGATGCTGCCCCCACACAGGGCTCAGCTCTGAAGAAGCTGGGAAAATATGCAGTCACAGCCTTCTCCACTCTGTAGCTCCTGGCACACAGCAGCCATACTGCCCCAGCAGCAGCAGCCTCCCAGGTGCAGCACCTTTGGCCAAACTGACTACTCATGATGGCAACAGCAGCAGTAGTTTTTAGAGCACTCCTTCTCATAGGAGGTTTCTATGTGCCATGCTCACATGTGACATGTGGCTTAAGCCTTGACAGCCTGAATTTGACCCTTCTAACCCCATAATCACTTGCTGAAACTCTGGGGACTGTCATGCCCTCTGCATGGAGGAATATCACCTCCAGTGATGAGCCTTGGAGCCACGTGCTTAGGAGCTACTTTGTACAGCCCAACTGGTTGCCTAAAATAGCTCAGTACTAAGGGTCAATAGTTAGTTAATTGTGTATATTGACATTCCCATCTAATGCAATTCTCTGAGGTTGCAGTGTGGCCTTCTGCACTGGTGTTCAGACAATCACAGCAATTCTGCAGGTAACAATTCCTGGAAGCCTACAGTTCTCTGGAGGGTTACCAGCAGGAACATACACTTTTTTCATATGCATTTATGCAGGTGTCCATACATATGTACACATGTATGTTCTCATTCAGCCTGCACGTGAACAGTGTTATCTACTGGTGAGAGAACTCAGCCTTTTCTGATTACAGCCTTTTGATTACATGCTGCACACCAAAAACCAAAAAAACTCACCCTGCCTAAGACAATAAAGGCATCTTTGAAGTGAGCCATAGTGAACATGCCAATGATTTGGGTATATTTCAAGATAATCTGCTTATCTGACACTTCTGGGTATAGCTGCTGTTGTCCCACTCTGGGATGCACTTCAGTTCTAGCAATTTTATTTCATTTTAAAGAACAGGGCCTGTCACATTCTAAAAACTTCATTAAATTATTCATTGAAGGTAAAACGTTAGGAACAACTTAACTCCAGTAGAATTCTTCAACTGACTGGAAGTCTAAAGGAGGCAAAGAAAGATTTTTTCCCCACACCTACTAACTTTGTCATTTCTAGGTGCCCCATGAATAGGAACAATACTGTGATCCTACTACTTGTGCTACAAAAACATCTAGAAGTCTCAGCTAAGGATCTGGAAATGATATACTAAGAACTATGCACATTTAATAATAGAGCACTCCTCTCCTTTGAGCAACGACTTAGATAAAATAAGCTCAATTTTAAGTCTTTTTTCAGGAAAAACTTAAGAACAAGGAGCTTCAGGCAAATACAAATTTAGCAATAGAACAAGGAGCGAAACACTCCACAACTCAAATTTCAACTTGGCATTTTGATTACAGGCTTGCCTTTATTTTATGCTCTCTTGAGTACTTTCAGCAAGTACTGTATTCCATGGACATGTTGGCTGATGGCTCTTGCCAAAGTGCAGTGCAGCTGTACAGTCTCTGAGGTTCATCTGTGGGGCAGACGTGGTTGTGTCACTGCACACGTGCCAGAGGAGGCCTCCAGCAGAGCCAGCACGCCAGGGCAGCAGTGCAGCGAGACCAAACATGCACCTGACACCTGAGAGAGGCAGAACAGCCACCTGTGGACAGACTGGGTGGTGTGACAGACAAACAGCCCTGCTGACAGGCCGCTTTTGAAAGCTTTTATACCAGCATGGCAGGATCAACCATCAGCAACGTCTGATCTTCTCCAGTAAGTTCTCCCTACCAGATTCAGGCCATATTGACTTCCAGTGCATATTAAAATCAAGTGTCTTGAGAGAGGGATAAGATAAATTACTAAAACGGAGAGTGGTTAAAAAACTCTAGGGGAGATCTGGGAAAGACGCATCTGAAAATTTCAGGATGATCAACTCCACCATGTACTTTTGGCAACAATTTGATGGGAACCAGCAGTCAGCTGCTGGAAGAACTTTCTTCCATACTTTATATAATGTATATGACTATGATTAAAATTATGTCTAGCTACTAGAAGCAAAGCTGAAGTCAGCTTTCCCTTATTATTTCTAAAGAAATCTAAAGGAGGATTCTGTCAGGAACTTTCTCTAGAGATTCTGGAACTGAAGATACTGGAGAAAGGAGGTTTCTATCCCTTTAAAATCTCCCCAAGAATAACACAACCTGCCTATAGCACAGGATTAATGTTGACTAAACCAGTAAGAACTGCACAGGTTCTGCAGGGAGAAGAAGAAAAAAAAAGCCTTTTTGTCTTTAAAAATCTTCCTCAAAATACCTTGAATGGACTGAGGGAACAAAAGAGGAAAGGAAACCCCTGGAGGTTCCTTCTTAATGGGGTGCCCTCATACCTATATAAAGTAAGAACCCAGCCCCAGGAGAGGGAATTTATCACAGCACAGGGAGACTATCACATTCCTTACAAACATGACTGCACTGTGCCCCAGCATGAGGTTACTTGCTCTTGTACTTGGGGAAAGTGTATACTTTCATCTTCACACTATACAATTTTTCCTGTCTTTTCCTTTCCCCAATAACTCAGTAGGTTCTTTTGAAGCAACTTGTGTTTCCCTACCCACAGGCTCATGTACCTGAACAAACACCTCTGAGAAACAGTTCTTTTCTGGAAGCCTTGGTCATCTGATAGACTACAGGATAGCTAAGCTCTGCAACTAGAAAACCTGGACTGCTTTTCTACAGACAAATGCTCACTGAATCCATTAAAGCTCCAGGCAAGAGTGGACATGTGTATTCATATGCTTTTCTAAATCTGTTCCAAGCTGATGAACAGCCTAAATGGATTTTAAATTTCATAGCAAGCTTAGGCTACCACTTTGTGTCTGCACTGGCTGCTATTCAACCTAAGAATAATCTAATACTTTACAGCATGCTTCTGCTCAAAAGATAAAACTATATAGGTCTTCAGAAAAGACAAAGCATTTACATTTTTTAAGGAGTTCACTTTTGATTCCTCAGCTGTGATCCTAGTATTAGCATTTTCAAAGTTTATCCCTTGGAGGGCCATGGAAATAAGACTACGAAGTTGTCAACGGTTTTAGAGA
>VZRX01003665.1:0-17046 GCA_013398075.1 Notiomystis cincta
GCTCGCAGTTACCGCCTGCTGCTGCAGCTCCGAGGGCTCTGCAGGAGCGCGGCTGCAGCGGCTGCAGGAGCTGGTGGTGATAATCCAATTTCTGTTCTCTACCCTGGCCTGCACCTAAACATGTCAAAGATCAGAGATGCTGGATTGCTTCATCTTTAGGTCTGAGGAGGGGCTAAATGTGACTCTGCAGTGCAGGAATATTTACATTAACACCAATGAAAGGGGATCCTTTGATGCTTGAGATTTGCTTCTGGTGATGAGCATGTGGATTGCTTTCTGTAGGATTAATAGGCATGAGTGGAAAACGGCATAAGCAAAGGAGAAATGATTAGAGGTCATTTGTCTTCTGATCCTAACCTTGCCACAAGATTTTCTATCACCAAGGACAATTTGCTTCCTTTGTAAAATCCGCTTAGTATTTCTGATCCCTAAAGGAGTTAGAAAGCTATTTGCCAATCGGTTCAGAAGTCTGGGAGATTTTTTAACTGATTTATACTAGAGTGTGAAGGATAATAAGGAGTAGTTGTAATAAAGAGAGGCCAAGACAGGCTGTATTTCAGTTTTTGGAAGCATACTTGGCTGCCTCTTTTAGTGTTTGTTATGGGGTGGAAAGAATGGAGCTTCTCATTGTGGGAGGACAAGGTTTGCATTTAAGAGCATCTCTAAATGAGCTCATAAAACTGCAAATTAATTAGATTTTAAGATCTACTGAAGCATTTGTTGGTTTTCTGTTATGGGGGAAAAATACGATAGATTTCCCATCTAGTTGAAATGTGTAGTTTATTAGACAAATTGCTTATCCCAGGATAAGGAGAAGTTTAGGATTTTTTCAGATAAACATCTAAGAAAAAGTCCATTAAGCTACTATTCCCAGGAGGAAGCTGCTGTGTGGAAAGTACTGGGAAGTTCCTGCTGTGAGCAGCTTACAAAGTAATTGTAGTGAGTCGTCCCCATAATGTTTGTGTTTGAGCAGCATTTCACACAGTGGGACTTTCATCCTGTTTGGGTCCTGCAGTCACTGCAGGTTAAACAAGTCCTCCTAGCACCTTTTGTTCTCTGCACACTTTCTGACATGTCAATATTTTTCTAATAACATCATGTCTGGGACTTCAAGCATTACTTCAGGTGTTGTCATGACCAGGCTGTGTGGAGATAGTTTCTTGTTTGCTCTGTTTTGCATCACTCTCACAATGAGGCAAGTTTAGCCCTTCCCCCTGACACATCACTGTGCAAAAATACTAATTTGGAACTCGGTTACCCAGAATCTTTCAGCAGACCTGTTCACACCAAACATTTGCATAATTATGTAACCATTTTAGCTTCCCAATTTTTTTTTTTTAAATTTGAATTCTGTCTTACTTTTTTCTTCTCTGATGTGATTAATCTGTGAGTCTTTCATGCACTTGTGACAGAATATTTTGGGTCATGTGCTGAAAAAGCTTGCCAGCTACCTGACATGATCCATCACAGTCTGCAAGGTTATGGCCAAGAATTCCATAATATGCACTTTAATTGTGCAAATGAAAGCTTGTTTTGTTCTCTGAAGATGACATTGTCAGAATCAGTTCAGTTAAATATGAATTACAATAATGTTTGTGCAGTTTAAGCTTGTGATTTAAACTGGGCTTTGCAGTGTGGAAAAGAGAAGGGTGGTCTTTAATCCTTTAGGATTGGATTTCAGTTCATTTGGGATCATCTCTTCAAATCAAAGTGCTGTGGTGATTATGGACACTTCTCTTTACTCATATGCCCCAGCAGCCCTTTGGTGAATTCTCATTTCATTTATGTGATGATCCTTTTACATTGTCCTTGAGGTGACAGAAGATGTCCTGAAACACACTCAGTCTTTATGCTGTCTTTAGAAATTAGTATTTTGATAAAATGCTTTCTTTTAAATATGGTTTCTCACAGGTGCAGCTTGTTGGTTTGGATGAAGAGAGCTCAGAGTTCATTTGCAGGAACACCTTTGATCACCCCTACCCCACCACAAAGCTGATGTGGATCCCAGACACCAAGGGAGTCTACCCAGACCTGTTGGCTACCAGTGGTGACTACCTGCGAGTGTGGAGAGTGAGTAAATCCTCCCTAGGAAAAGAGGAACCATGGCATGAATTGTGTTATGTATTGATCTCCTTTTCACTTGAAATGAGGCTTTCTTCACTGCAATAATGTGACTACATGAAGACTATAGGAGAAGCAGAATTATCATGGTAATTGCTGTTTTAACCAGTTTATTGAAAATGGAGTTAGTGGCTGTGTTTTCCAAAGCTTTAGGATGTAAAGCTGAGAGGAAAGAAACCTGGGATTAACTCCTAATGTTTTGTGCTAGGGGAACAAGTCAGGTGATGTTGCTTTTTAAGTCAGATGTTTGATTTTCTGTAAAGGTGGGTGAAACCGAGACCCGGCTGGAGTGTTTGCTGAACAACAACAAGAACTCGGATTTCTGTGCTCCACTGACATCATTTGACTGGAATGAAGTGGATCCTTACCTGTTAGGTGAGACTGACAAAATGTGACATTTTTGGCACACTTTTGAATTTAGTCTGGTGAAGTCTGGGCTGTAACTGCTGCTGTGTCACTGCATGTCCACTGGTTAATCTGACAATTAACCACAGACTGCTGCATTGTAGAAACTGCTGTTGTTTTACTTTAAAAAATACAAACAGTCATCTCATGGAGGCTTTTTTTTCCATTGAAAGGTGTCCTGTCCAGTGCAGAATGGGTCGCTCAGGTTGGACTAGGGACATTTGGGAATAGGATGTCTTGGCCTTCAGGGCTGGTGAGCTGTTGTTGCAGTGCTGAGTAAGGATGTGCATCAGCTCTGTGACTTATTTCAGAGTGTTCTGGAGTGGATATAAAACTGTGCACTGAGCTGTGTGTTTTGTGAAGCCATTTCAGCAGCAGGAGGAGAGCCAGGAGTCCTTAATTCAGTTGGAGGAGGGAGCTGAACGCTTAAGGTTTAATTATAGCCTACGGGCCAAATTGTGAATCTAGGATGACTGATCCAGAGGTTTGTTTCCCAGAAGAGCACAGCCATTTATGTCAGGGGGATTTGCCCAGAGATTAACAGTGATAATATGTCATAGTAATTATTTACTACATGATTTATTTTTTGTGTGTTACATCTCTCATCTCTTAAGAGCTTTACTGCTAACCCCACCTTCAGCCCACAGCAACAATCAATTAAAAATAACACGCCATCAAAACACTGATTGAATTTGGGGTTTGGCATGCAGAGGAGACATACAGGATAGGAAGGTTGATCTCAGAGTTGAATCAGGCTTCTGAATAGATTGAAGCAGACATGAGCTATTTACACTTTATTCCTATGTGGAAGGCTATTTCTGCAGCTAAAAGGTTTGGGTCATTGAAATGCATGGAAGACTGCTGGCTGTTTGACATTCTTGATTTTAATTCTATGCTGTTCTCATGGTTATTTTGATCTGTAGATGTTGAAGGATGTTACATTAACCCAGGAAGTGATTAAATCATTTGTGATACTATTAATTTTGCTAATAGAAGTGGTTTTATTTCAGGTACCTCCAGTATTGACACAACCTGCACTATTTGGGGTCTGGAGACAGGACAGGTTCTGGGAAGAGTAAATTTGGTGTCTGGCCATGTGAAGACTCAGCTTATTGCACATGACAAAGAGGTGATGGGGGGGTGTTGATTGTTTACATTGCATCTTTTTCATAAAGCAGTAGAAAAGGAACAGAACTTTTCCATTTTGCTCCTTTTTTTTTTTTCTTGAACAATTTAATGATTCAAAAAGATCATTTATGTATGTTTGTATACAGTTTTTCTAAGATTATATACAGTTTTGAGTACCTAAATACTGTTGGCTATCAAAACAATTCTTTTCACTCATCATAGTCTCTGAACTTAGGAACATGCTTGTTTTAACAGATTGTGCTCCAGAATATTGTAGAAAAATGAGGTAAAACATCAAATTAGACTTGAAATCAACTTCCTAGCAAAGGCAATAAACAGCCTGAAAAACTCTTTCATTTTAACATTTTACTTTTCAACAAGTGATGTAAAAATCCCCAGGCCTGGGACATTGATGCGGCTTCGTTTCAGTGAGCGGCGCCGCACTTACACGAGCAGGCATCCCCTCGGTGTGGCGGGAGGAGCAGCTGAGAGCTGCAGGCAGGCAGGGGGTGGCTGTGACCGAGCTGTGCTCTGGGCAGGTGTACGACATCGCCTTCAGCCGCGCGGGCGGCGGCAGGGACATGTTCGCCTCGGTGGGCGCCGACGGCTCCGTGAGGATGTTCGACCTGCGCCACCTGGAGCACAGCACCATCATCTACGAGGACCCCCAGCACCACCCGCTGCTGCGGCTCTGCTGGAACAAGCAGGACCCCAACTACCTGGCCACCATGGCCATGGACGGCATGGAGGTCAGGCAGCAGCTCCTCTCCCCTGGGGCTCACGGCGACTCCTGGGCCAGTGGCTTGATGCTCATTTATAGCTGGGGATTTAAGGCACGGGGGCACTGGCAGTACCTGAGGTGTGATTGAGGATCAGTTCTTAGTGCACTGAGGAGTTAAAGTGGCTTTGGCGTTAGAAACTTGAGTTTTGTGGCTCGTACGTATTTCAGCTGATTTTTAAGAGGAGTCTGTGAGCAGCTGGGCGATAATTTTCACATAAAATCTTACCTGCAGGTGTTTTAGTCATCTTGCTCTTTCCCAGTCCAGTTTTAGTTTGTTACCAGGGCTACTTGGGGAAAGCACAATTTGTTTGCCACTGTGGCCTAACTCACAAGCCCCCTATGAGGTCTGAGTTCTTTTGAGACACAGCACTGACCACCTGGAAGTTGTTCTTTAGGAACAGGGCTTGCTTGCCAGCCATATGCTTTAGGAAAGAGCCACGTTTATAGCCTTACCTCAAAATATTTAGTATTTCGAAGAAATTAATTTTTAAAAATGCAGTTTATTAATGTAGCTGTTTTTTGTTTCTGAAGGTTGTGATTCTAGATGTCAGAGTTCCCTGCACCCCTGTTGCCAGGTTAAACAACCACAGAGCGTGTGTAAATGGAATTGCCTGGGCACCTCACTCTTCCTGCCACATCTGTACAGCAGGTAAACGTGACCTACAGGGGAATCTCAGAGTCTTTTGCTGCCTTTGCAAATTCCTCTTCATCCTAAAGTTTATGCAGTTCTCTGCCTGCCTTTTGCTAAAGAATACTTGCAATTTAGAAGCCCTTTATTAATGACTTTCCTAAAATGTTACAGAAATAGACACCTACTAGAGTTTGTGTGAAAGTGGTGAGCCCAGTACCCAAGCTGTGCATCAGCTCTGGCTAAGCTCCTGTTATTTTAATGCTCCTTACCTTTTTTGCAATCCAGTTCTTAAATGTTTTCTACTGTTAAAGTTCCACTGGTTTATCAGCTCTGTCCTGGATAATGTATAAGGATCCAAGTGTATTTTGTTGGAGCAAAATTGTGTTGTTGTATCTGGCTTGAAAATGGATCAGGACTGGAAGAGCCCTATCTTACCTGGCTCCCCAGGCTCTAGGCCTGTGGTGGGCACATATGGAGATACTGTTACACTCTGATTGTGCTTGCATTTCTTGTCTGTGTGCAGCGGATGATCACCAGGCTCTCATCTGGGACATCCAGCAAATGCCTCGTGCCATTGAGGACCCGATCCTGGCCTACACAGCTGAGGGAGAGATCAACAACGTACAGTGGGCATCCACCCAGCCAGACTGGATAGCCATCTGCTACAACAACTGCCTGGAGATCCTCAGAGTCTAACTTGGCTGCTTCATGCACAGTGAGGCAGGGCTGTGTCATTTCCCCTCCCCTCTAAAGTAGGAACACCACCAGTCAAGTGGCCAGTATCTGTCGTTGCTTTGCATCTACTGTTACAAGAAACTGTTACAAGAATCGATGGCAGGGGTCTCCTGTCTCTCAAGACTCTAAAATGCAGAGATGTGCTGAGCCTCTTGGACCTTCTGGGTTCTGGTTTTCTTGTGAAATTCTTTTTCCCTCAGTAAAAGTTCTGTATATTTGTTGACTGTATTAATAAGCTTGCAGGCTTTTAAGTTGCTGCATATGTTCATGTGTTTGTCAGCCAGCTGAGGCAGCACATCCACCAGTTTAATAGATGCAGGTGCAAAACAAGGTGGGGGAAAAAACACAGTTGTGTTAGTGGCCACCTTGGCAGGAATCTTTATCATTCCTGTTGTTGCTGCCTCTAAACTGTTTAAACGTTTGTATGTTTTTTATATATTGGGCTAACTTTCTATTAAGGTTTTTCTCCCTAATTCTTACTTTTTGATATTGTGATCCACTTCCACATGTCCAAAGCAGGACCTGTTCATGGATACAAACCACAGTAACACTGCAGGCTCCCTGGCAGTAAAGGCCTGCCAGAATTAACTGTTGCCTTGGCTCCCTGTATCTGGTGACCTGGGCAGAATTTTCTGGTGCTGTTAAGTACAAGTACTTGTTGCACAATTTCTTTACACTTTTCTGATGCTCAAGGCAGTTGTTACTATGGTAGGTCTTATTTCTAAATTCTGACCCAGTTTGTGTGTATCCTGCAGTCGTGTTAGCAAACAGAGTGGTGATAGGTTGAGAAAGAAGATCCGTGCATGGCATGAGCTCCCAGGAGATAAACAACTCCTGAAAAAATGTATTTGTAATGGACTTGGGATTGACACTTCCAATCAAATTATTTCCCCTTTAGATTTACCTTATCTAAATCAAAATAAAATGGTTTCACACTTTGTAGCTTGCTTGACTGGCAAATAATATGAGCGAGATTTTGTGGTTAGGCTGTACTTCAGAGGTTGTGTTTGGCCTGTCTTCCTGGGAGGTCTTGAAGGGAGTGCAAAGCAATCTTTCTGTGAAGTGTATTTGCTTTGTCCTGCCAGGACTTGATGAATGAATGAGACAAGTCATAAAAGCTGGTCTGTTATCCAAAAGAAAGCAGGTTTTTTGAAAGAAATTACTCCCTAATGTGGTGCACAAAGGTGGATTTAGAAGGAAAGAAACTGTGCTATTGAGGCCAAGGTTTGGCACTTGTCATCCTCCTGACTTTGGGGGATGTGCCAGAGGGCTTCTGTTTGGAAGAGTGGATCACTCTACAGTAATAGTGTTCAATGAAAGCTGAGTGGATTAAGCAAGATAAAAATCTTTGTTGAAGTCTTACTGTAACACAGGTCCTGTGCTGAAGGCTCTGCAGTGCTCTCCGATGAAGACATGACAGCCAGAGCTTGTCTGGAAGGCTGTACAGCCCAGTTTCCATGTAAATGTCAGAAACCATCAAAATTCTTTCCACCTAATGAGTATTCACCTGCAACAGGAGGCAGATTATAAATAGTAGGACACTGGCAAACTGGGATCTTGTCAGTTTGTGCAGGAAAGGCAAGTTGGGAAAGCAATTGCAAATGCTGTGGAACAGTGAAGCTGACACTGAGAACACTGTCAAATACAGAACAGAATCTGCAAAGTTTTGTCACTCTGGACGTAGAGAAATACTCTTCTGCAGGCTGCTTCTCACCATGGAGCTCAGAAAAGCATTGCCTCAGGAATTTGATAGGAATTAACTGGGGACATTCCATCACTCCTTTTAATAGCAGAGAACCAAGACACTCTAACAGTGTCCAAGCTGATGTTTTGTCAATGGCACTCTGTGTTCAGTTGTGGGATTTCTGTCAAAGCTTGATTTGACTTGAAGGTCAGTTACTAGCAGCAGCACTGAGAGCAGTGAGTTCCACAGACAGTTTTAGCTAGATGTCTGAGCAGTGTTCATCAGACAATTAGTTATCACTCTCTAAAACAGCAGAATGAAGTGAAAGTTAGGATTTTCTTAGCAGGAGCAGCTAATGGCATTCACAGCTTTAGGAGTCATCTGAAATACATTCACTGGCTCTGTTTAATTACAAATGGCAGGCAAAACATGCTGATACTAAGGGGGAACCACCTGCAATGTTAATGCTTTCCATGTCCCCTTTTTGCTTCCAAGTTTATTCCTGCACAGATGGCATGAGTCAAAGGTGAATGCTAAGATGATGAGAAGAGAGTTGTATAAAGGGACTCAATAGTCTGAATAGCCAGGTGGATTCTGCTTCTGGTGGAAGACAGTCCTGTTAGGGACCTGAAGAGGATCCAGTGTCAGTTCTTCCATCCATAAAACTGCTTGAAGTTTATTTGTGGAATTGTGTACTTATTCCAAGCGCATCAAAGGCAAGTGAAGGAATCTTGGAGGCTCCAGTGGATTCTAAATAAAGCCTATATCCTGTTTGTTTAGCCAGTTGGGATACCTTCTGGATCTACAGCATATTGCTTTGGGCATAATCCATTGTCATTCTTCACTTGAAATTACATTTTAAATCACTAGAGACTGTTTTGGCACAGGGAAATTATACTTAAAATAACTTGAGATGTCATTTGAAAGGTTAATGAGTGAAAAGACACGAAAATCCTCATGGGTGAGATGTTCTGTAGTGCAAATGGCACTGCCATGTAGACAAGGAAGGGACAGACTTTGGTGCCCTTTTGCCAGCAGCTGCTGACCTAGTGACGGGGAGGGAGTGCTCTGCTTGCTGGGCCAGGTTCATCTGCAAGATAAAACAAACCCTGACACTTGTCACTGGAGCCTGTGAATTGAAATACACAGTTCATCACATTTCATCCGCTTGACATTCAGTTATGTTGGGTGTAAAGCCTCCATAAGCATTATTTTTCCCCAACGTTCATGAAAAGAAATACTTTGATACTCAATTTCTGTTGTTTGGTGCTTACTGCACAAGCAGAGGATGCAGAACAAATGCTTGCAAATACCTCCTGGTTTTTGAGTAGAAAGTAACATCCATCAAGGGAAGAGTGAACACAGCTGAGGTGAGCAAAGCAGAGAAGCATGAGCTGTTGTTGGTACAGGCCAGCCTGATTCTGGGACAGGTAGTTCTGTATCACCTCTCCAGTTGATTAATTCAAGAGACTAAACTATTGCTTGGTGGTTTTGTTCTGTTTAAACCAAGCTTTCTACAGATTCCTGCTAATTATTATGTGGGCAACCTGCTGACTCTCAGCCATGAGATGCTGACGATGTAAAACTTGTTAGTGAGGTGAAAACCTGCAGCCAACAAGTTGAATGTTGAATTAGTGTGTAATGTGCCAACTGTGAATTGTCTAAATGAGGGGAGCTATGGTAGCTTGCATCTATGGGAATTGTACTTGTGTGCAGGGATTTAAAAGGCAAGGATTTGAGTGCTTTGACAATCTATTTAGAAAGAAAAGTGGTTTCAAATAATATGAAAGGAGACTGATAATACAGGTTGTTCCTTATGGAACCTTGAAATGTATTTAATGGGGGAGGCATTGCCTCTCATAAGTCAAAGTTAATGATCCTTTCAAAACTTAGCAGTAATTACTCTCCTGAATGTTCTGGATAATAGTAAAAAGCTCTATTTTTGCCTGGTGGTGCAATGAGAAGCTGCCTCAGTCTCAAGTGTAGATCTTGCCTGCCAGAGAGCAGGTGAGGGGAGGAGTCTGGTGTACGGAATTCACAGATGTTCCCGTGCTTGTTGTCAATGGAAATGAAGAGCTGAGTGTGTCAGTTTTGTTCTCTTGCAGATGGCACTTTACAAGTATATTTTTGGTAAGATTAGGAGGAGAGTCATCTTCTCCTCAGCCCTCGTAGGGTAGGCTTTGTCCGTGTTGTGTAGAAAATGTTAAATAGTGACTCTCACCAAAATCCTAAACTGGGGACATAGTGGACTCTTACTTGTTTCTACTGAAAGCCAAAAATATGAGCACTTGACAAGACTGGAAATGTTAAACTGAAGCTTCTTCTGACAGTGCCAGTGTCCTGTAAGGCCAACCCAAGGGATGTAGTGCTGCATGTTCCCCAGAGAGTCCTTTCTGTTTAGGAACTTAGTGGTGTTTGGCAATGCTCCTGTTTACCCTCAGAACACGGTGGTGGCAGTGTAGGGATATGCCTGGATTCCTTGGAGAACTTGAGTTTTGTGAGAGAAAAACTGCAGCTGCTGCCTGTAAATCCACATGGCCTGAAACATTGAATAGCCAGCTTGCTAGTGGTTTTTTAACTCTTTCCAGACACACTGGAGAGAATGGACAGCAGCACAGGCAAGCTCTGGGCTCAGCAGACTGCACAGATTCAGTCCCATCAAAGGGTTTCGTTTTCCCATTGCTTGTAGCAAAGTGGTCCCACCTCCTCAAATGCTCCCTGTTACCCTGTCCCATAACACAGATTCTCTCTAACACGTTTCCTGCTTTCTGCTCTCAGACCAATATTCCAGAGCAAGCCTGTACTTACTGTTCTGTGGACTTGGAAAGCAGTGAGCAAGGTACTGTCAAGTCTGTCCCAGTTTGTTGTGATCTGTGCAGAGAATCCAGTGAATTAAATGGATGTGGCACTTAAAGAGCACTTTCTGATGCAGCTGTATTTCCCCTGCTTATCCAAGAAGAGTCAGAAATGTTTCATTCTTGAGGTTATTGAGGAGAGTTTAGGATGCCCCTGACTCAGTTTGTTTTCAGGAAGAGATCTCCAGAACTTCAATCAGCACCTTTCACCAGCACTAAAAAGAACAGTAATTAAAAATGCAACTAAACACCAGTCACTGAAGGCTCATCTGGTGATTCATGGCAGACACCAGATGCAAAGGCACTTGTGAGAGTTGCTGCTGCCTCTTTCAGGTGACAAGTGTGTCTGTCAAGAACCTCAGTGGCCTTTTGTGCAGCTTCTGATACTCAGCATCAAGCAAGAATTTCCATAATCATAAAAATACTTCTCTCAGTGGCTTCCATCAAGTTTGTTTCTTTTCAGGAAATCTAACAAAATGAAGAAAAAAAGCCATTTCCTGACAAAATACTGTGGCCTGTGCAGCTGTAAATCTGTGGTCCAGCTCCCATCCCTTGGAGTTTGCTTTCCATATGCAACACGTGCAATTCCAGCCCCCTCTGAGAGTGGGTTTGTGGGATTTTAGCAAGGCAGAAAGGCAGGAACCAGAGCAGGACAGAGTCCCAGTGCAGCTGGAAAAAGGTATGTTGCTTTTTTGACAACTTGGAAATAGGAATTATGAAATCCACTATTTAAAAAGTCCTCTTTTTTAACCCTTGGGTTGCTAACAGTGTAAAATGTGATTGAAATCCATTGCGCCGAAGCATTTTTGTTCCCAGTAGCCGAGTAGGAGATGTTGCTTTTAGGTGTGTTACCCTTCTGCTCTTCCCATTCACAGTCCCGTTGTGGTAATTTCCTGAAGGTGTAATCTTTGTAGCATGATTGTACAAACATCCATATGAGATTCCTGACTTCTTGTTTTCACTGAAGTATGTTAAAGCAATAGTAATTTTACTTCTGTCCTTTTCTCCACCTGCAACTTCGCTACTCTTCTCTCCTAGAGGAATCCCAGTATCCTGCTATTCAACAGACATATATTGTTGACATGGGTAACTGCAGTGTCCCTATATTCCCTTATTTTTATGGAGAAAATATAAAAGGGTTTGTTACAATGGATTTTAACACCTGAGTCATGGAACCATATTGTTGAAACTCTGTAAATTTTAAGGCAATTTTCTGAACTCGCTTGAAAGTGGAATGTTGCATCCTTTTATGCTATTTCCTGCTTCCTATGTAGTTTTATTCAGATTTTTTAACCTTCTTTCTAAGTTTCGGCCTCCTGTGTATTAGGTACAGTATTTTCTGCCTTTCATACTTTGTAATAAAAATGGAACATTTGTAGATTGACTGCAGTTCACTGTGTGATGAGTGAAAACCTGGGGGAAGCAGGGAACTACAAATGAACATTTCTTCTGTGTGGAGTTTGTTGCTGTAAGAGGAGGCTGATTGCTTTGCCTTGTCTCCACAAAGCTGGTGAAGTCTATTGATCCCTCATCCTACAAATACCCAAACAAACTTGATGATTCCAGCTACTCTTAAGTTGCAAGTTTCCCCAAATAATTACATTATTAGGAATCCAGTCACAACAGAACTCCAACAGAATGGTTAATGCAGGTGTACATTAAGTATTTGCTTACTTAAAAATCTGCTGCAGGCTCCCTGTATTCCAGTGTAGCTTCTGCTCGTGTTTTCCAACACTTTGCTTGTTCCCTGCACAACAAATGGCATTATCTGCCATGTGGTTTTGGTTTTAAGATGAGGGGAAGAGGGACTTTTTTAGAATTCAAATAATTTGTCTCTGAGGGGTTTTGAGTATAGGCAAAGTGAAGACAAAGCAATTGGGCACTTCTGTAGCTTTAAGTCTCTCCTGGGCAAGGTGACCTCTCTTAAAGGGTGTTTTTTCCACACACTCAGTCACTGCTGTCACATCTGGAACTGGGACCAAGAGGGGAATAGGGTGGCAGAGCGTGGAAATTTGTACCTTAGGCCTTGGCAAGAAGGACTGGTGACTTAATTAAGTATTTAGATTAAATCTAGTTCAACTAAACGGTTGGATTTCTCTCTAATTCTTTGTGTACTGGCTTTAAAATAAAAGCTTATTAAGCTTCGTGACCACAGTGGAAAGAGTTGAGTGCAAAGATGCTGCAGTGGTTTTTAAGCTATATATGGACTTTGTGTTAGTAACCCCTGCTCGGAAAAATAGTCTTTTTCTAAGAATTGTTTGTCTCTACCCTAGAAATGTATTTGCATCCTCATAGATTATTTTCCCCTGGATCTGTGCTTTGGAATACTCCAGAGAAACTTTCTCAGCTTCCACTACAGTGGAAGGAGGCAGCTTGTGCAAATTGGAGTGGTGCAAAAAGGGGTGGACTGGTGGATAATGGGTGAAGCAGGTTGCCTGTCAGTGGGGCAAAACAAGAGCTGTAAAATGATGTAGAGGAACATAGGTAGAAAAATGACAGAGGTTCTGCCTTTTGTAAATTCTAAGGAACAGCCAACATCTGGCACAGCTGTCCTGCTCTGACTGGGGGAAGGTCCCTGCTCTGATATGAGCTGTAAGTGAAAAGCACATAATTAATCAGAGAGCAGTAAATGGCTCGAAAATACCTGAAAGAAAACCTCCAAGGTAACACAATGCACAGCAATAGGTGCAGAGAAAAAGTGGTCTCTGGGATTATTCTGGGGTCTGTGACTGAAAGAAGCATTGAATTCTGAGCTCTTTCCTTCGTGCTGTTTCAGAAACAGTCCAGACTGTCAGCTCACAGGAAGCAATGATCTAAAAGCATATCATATTTTTAATGTTCTTCCTCCCCTTCCTTCTCCAATTTTGCCAGTCCAAAGGCAGAACAGCTCCTGGTTTTTAACCAGCTTCAGAGCCCCCTCTGCTGGAATGCTGTTGGCAGCCAGGTCCAGCCCTCAGCCACAGGACAGGTCAGGTGCACACCTGCTCCTCCCGGCTGAGAAAGGCTGCTGCAGGCATGTTTTACAGGAGTCTCACATGACTCATGTCTTCTGCTGGGGGAGAGAGACATTTGGGCCCATATATATCCTGCCATGCTGCCCTAGAGTTGGATAATAATGATAGTGTTCCATTCACTTTGTTTTCAAAGCTGAGAACACAACAAGAAATTCTTAGGAGAGACAGAACTGCCTGGAATTAGTGAGATTACTCTTGTGTCTGCAGAAGGCAGTGCAGAACCCTTTCATGCATCCTTTGAAGATTGAATACCCCATCCCTGGAGTGTCCCAGGCCAGGTTGGACAGGGCTTGGAGCAATCTGGGACAGTGGGAGGTGTCCCTGCTCGTGGCAGGGGGTGGCACTGGATAAGCTTTAAAGTCCTTCCAACCCAACCCATTCAAGGATTCTCTGCTTCCATTTACAGGGTTTCTCCTTCTGTAGCTGTGGAGTCCAAGATGTAGAATAAGGAAGTTTTGGCACGGGACAAGGCTCAGCCTGGAGCCTGCTCAGTTCCCCAGGAAGGATGTGTCTACCTAAACAAGAAGGGAAACAGGAAGGAAAGAAGAAATAGTACATCTGGCAGCAAGGAAAAGGGGCTCTTTGAGTCAGGTATGCTTCAGAAAATGGAAATACTACCAAAATAGAAAGGAAGATCATGGCATGGTGATTAAGACACTAGTAAAAGATGCCAGGAGTTACATCCCAAAGGTCTACTCCAGACTTCCTGTGTAACTTTTTACAAGTCACTGTCTCTCTGTGCAATGCCCTTAAGTCCCTGAAATAGGGATTACACTTCCTTTTCTTAGTTGATGCTGTGTGACAGCATTAAACAATTAGGCCTTAGAAAGTTCCCTTAAAAACAAATGGGCTGACTGGAAACATAGGAGCTCCTGGAGAGTCTCTGTGAATACCTTTACTGATGATTTTACATTAAATGGCATCAGAAAACTGAATAAATTCAAGAATTAGGTATGTTCTGCAGTTGCTGTTTACAGGAGTGAAGCTTCACTGCTGGAAAGCTGCAGCTTTGGAAGGATGTGGGCAATTTGGGTGGAAAATCAGCTGGTGTAAAACAAATAATCTGATCCTCATCAGGAACTGTAGTGGCAGGAAAGGAAGAACTGGGTTCAGACTGATAGAGGAGATTAGATGGGATATTGGGAAGGAATTGTTCCCTGGGAGGGTGGGCAGGCCCTGGCACAGGGTGCCCAGAGCAGCTGTGGCTGCCCTTGGATCTCTGGCAGTGTCCAAGGCCAGGCTGGACAGGGCTTGGCTCAGCCTGGGACAGTGGGAGGTGTCCCTGCCATGGCAGGGGTGGCACTGGATGAGCTTTGAGCTCCCTCCCAACCCAACCCATTCTGGGATTCTGTGATTATGCACAAACCAGCACAGTATTAAGTACACAGTAAAAGTCAGAAAGGAATTACTCATTTTTTTTTCTCAAGTTACACATAAAAGGGGCACTTATTTTGGTAGAAAGTTGGATTCCAGTTCAGGAAGGATTTACCAGCTTGTCAGGGAAAAAAAAAAGGTGTGAGGGTCTGTAGTGATCCAAAAAAAGTCCCAATGGCAGTTGTGTGTAGATAGTGATGTGAGAATGTCTGTAAAATGGGGAAACCACAAATCAAGAGATAAAACTGTTGGTTTACACATTAGGCTTGACAGGTGGGTGAAGTGATGAGCTGTTAAGGACAAATCATTCTATTTTCAGTTTGGTGAAGGGGAGGAAAAAAGCTTCAGTGAAATCCAGACACCCTGGGCAGTTGGAGAAGGGAAGAGAGAGTTCCACCAGGGTGGGAGTCTCCCACCATCTGCCAGGAGCTCCTGGCTGCTGTCACAAGCTGCCACTCACCAGTCTAATATCTTCTGGACTCAGTAAACTGAGTTTCTACACCAAGGACATGGACTCATTCTCATTTAACAGGACTTCAACTGAGAATTTTATGTGCAAACATGTAGAAACTGCAAGATAGGCAAAAACAACAAATGGTGAGGTGATGATGGAGTGGTTTGAGATCAGGGCTGGTGCAGTGGGGAATTGATACTAAATTTCTGCCTCCCAGGGCATGGGGTGGGCTCTTCCTTCTCTTAGAAAAGCCTTTTTATAATAATCTTGGCACAAAGAGCAAGCATTAAAATCAAATTTGGAGATGAACAAAAGTGGGAGGCTTCAATAATGTGAGGGAACTGGAGTATCTTGGAGATTGGATGACTGAAGAGTGAGAAATAGAGATGAGATGAAATATAGCAGCAGAGGGTACAAGGATGGGAATTTATGGGCAAGCAGAAATCTGTGAAGGATACCAAGAGTGTTTTATTGGAAATTAGTGAGGAAAGGAAACTGAGATTTAGTGGCTGATAAAGGATAGTGATGAGCCATCATGAAGCTGTGAAAACCATGTCAAAAAGTGGTTCCAAGATCAGTAAGATGCTGTTGAATATGAGAGGACTTCAAATTGGAACAGGAGCAAAAGGCTACCAGCTTGATACCACAAATACAAGACTTGTATTAGGGCAGGAAAGTGGCTAGATTTCTATTACAATGAAGCCTGAAAGGAGAGATGATTACCTTCAAGATGTATTTAGAGAGAAAATTCCAGGAAAGAGGAGAGTATTATTTTTAAATTAAGGGATAATTTTGACATGAAAACAAATGCCTGCAAGCTGGGCATGAAAGTTGGCTAGAATAGACAGGAGAGTTAGAAATGCTTTTCAAGCATCAGAGCAAGAAGATTGGAGGGACTAAAGAGAAAGAGAAGTTTAACCACAGCATCAGCCTGGTTTTAAATGGGAACTTCAGGCTGGAATCTGTGAAAGCCATTGAGTCCAACCTTCTCTCCAAAGCAGGGCAGCTTCTGTCGGGGACAGGGATGGAACCCAGAGAGCTCTGGAACTGGGCAGGCTGGGGCTGGAGCTCAGGAAAGGTTCTTCCCCAGAGGGTGCTGGCACTGCCCAGGCTCCCCAGGGAATGGGCACAGCCCCGAGGCTGCCAGAGCTCCAGGGGAGTTTGGACAGCACTGCCAGGTAGGGTGGGAGTGTTTTGGGTCTCTGCAGGGTCAGGAGCTGCACTGGAGGGTCCCTGCGGGTCCCTTCCAACTCAGGTAATTTGAAGTTGGACTCCTGGCTTTGCCCACAGCTTCTTGCTCTGAGAGGCTGGGCCTGTGGATTCCTTCCTTTTCTGTGTCTACCTGGTATCACACTCTAAGAGCTTTTTATTACCTGGACAATTAAAAAAAAAAAAAATCAGTTATATTACAGATAATGTTGTCATGTTTTGGCTGAGTCCCAAACTCCTCCTGATGTGTAGGTTCAGATTCCTGCACCTGTTCACACTTTTGAGCGATTTCCCTTTCCAGGGTAGTTCTCTTCTGCCGGGTTCCAGGAGCCCTTTGGCATCGCTGTCGTGGGTGAGCAGAGGCCCCCGCAGCCCAGCGGCCGCGCTGCCGGGCACAGCTGGGACTGCCAGCACCAGGCAGCCGGGCCGGGCTGCTCTGCAGACCGGCAAAAACCCCTCGTGCTGCTCCTTCTGTGGCAGAGGCCTGCAAAGGGCGCGCTGCAGGTGAGCGGGCCGGGGCTGGAGAGCGGGCACAGGCTGGAGAGCGGGGCTGGAGAGCGGGGCTGGAGAGCGGGCACAGGCTGGAGAGCGGGCCCGGGCTGGAGAGCGGGGCTGGAGAGCGGGCACAGGCTGGAGAGCGGGGCTGGAGAGCGGG
>VZRX01003665.1:17726-28110 GCA_013398075.1 Notiomystis cincta
GTGCGGGGCGCTCGGGCTGCGCGGCCCCGGGGGCGCTCCCCGGGCACGGGGCATTCTCAGGGGTTCGGTTAAAACGGTAAAAATGGGTTTGCGGGAAACGTGCGGTGCCCCGGGCTTTTCCTGAACTTGGCCAGGCAGAGCCGGCGGGGATCAGCGGGTCGTGCTGAGCTCGGGGGGCTCGTTCAGCCTCCGGGAGGGGTTGGCTCTTCCTGAGTCGGGAGTTGTGCTCCAGCTTAATTCGGGAAATTGTTGGTATTAATTGCAGCTTGGGAGTCCATCAAAATAGATTTTCCTTTATGGAGCTCTCCCCGGGTTCTCAATTGCCATTCTTCGCCCAGACAGTAATATGTAAAAACAAACAAAGGAGTTGGAAGAACTCTTCTTCAAGAGGAAAAAGTTGTTATGAGGAGTTCACATTACTGAATTTGATTGATTAACTCAAATTAATTTGGATTTGGAGTGTATGTCCTGTATAAAGAACTACTTGTGGAGGGGGTCTTGTGTTTCCTAATTCCTTTTTCAGCTTAAAGAGAGGTGCTAGAATAAAACTTTTAATTGCTCTAAACCAGAACTTACTCATATTTGCATATTGGCAAGGGAATTCCTGCTGTTCTAAATGTGGAGTTTCATGGCTTCGTGGGCTACAACTTTAATGTTTCTTCCCTACAGCCAAGCTTAGTTTTCTGAGACTTAGTTTCCTTCATTTAGTCTGTATGCATAATTAGCTTTTATATGTCAAATTCAAAAAGCATTGCAAATGTTACTCTACAGCTACTTCAGTGTCTCTTTGCTCTGCTTTGATTTGATAAATACAACAAATCTGTGCAAATCCATCACTAGATTTCTCTGCTACAAAGAGAGGAATAGTGCAGTCCACTCTGTATAGGACAGCAAGGTGGTTCATAAATTTAAAATGGTTTAGAAGTAGGAAGTTGGATTTCCATGAAAGTGTTTTCCAATGGCAGTTGGACCTTGTTGTAAACACGTGAGTGCAGAATGACAAAATACAATTTCACGGACCACTCTGCCATAGCATTGTGTGTATCATGGCACAGCTGCGAGCAGATTCCTTTATAATGGGAAAAACCCAAATGCATTCAGCAACTGTGACCAAATAATCTGTTTAATAATGGATAGTGGGCTGTATATCACGCTCGGATTTTCTTTAATCTGCTGTCTCACAACCCACCTGAAGGACACGTGGGGTGCTTGATGTCAGAGTTTGCAGGAACTGCAGGGGCTCAGCCAGGGCTCACCTGGAGCCCGTCTGGGCCCTGCACAGCCGGGACACTTCCTGAGGTTTATTTCCCTCCAGACACTCCCTGGCAGGCTTGAAACTGGGGCTCTTTGCCTCTGGCTGAGCTGAGCTGTGCCGGGGAGAGCGGTGCTGCGTTCGCGGTGTGCAGGCGCTGCTCCCTCCAGCCTTCCCTCGATCCCTCGCTTTTCCTGCCTGTGTCACTTCCTTCCCTCGGCTCACACGCACCCAGTGACACCCGGGGGGGAGCAGGGCTGAGCCTGCACCTTGGCATCGGCTCAGGTCCCAAGTCCCAGTCTTTTCCTTTCATTTGGGAATGGCAGGAGGGACCCTGAATATATCCCACAAGGGTCAGCCTTGTAGAGCTCTGATTTTTCCCCTCCCTCTCCAAACCAGGTCGTTGGCGATTTCCTTAAGCTTGTGCACAGCAGCGTTTTGGTACCACTAAAACTGCCCACAGCAAAGGACTCCAAATGAAACTCTTTGTGAGACCTTTTTGAGGCCTTTAACATAGACACAATTTGTCCAAAATTTCCTCATTGCCACTGGATCTGCCAGTCACTCGCCCAGACCAGCTTTGCTGTTGTGGTGGTAGATAACAAATACACAGATTTATTCACTTCTTTCTCTTTTAAACCAATGTGGCATCGTGTCTCCCACTATGACACCATACAAAACATGATCCTGGGTTAGAGGGGTCACAGACTTCCTGGTTTTATCCATCTGCAGATACTTCAGCTGTTCTAACTTTGTGATTTTTTTTTTTCCCAAAACTATTTCCATTTCTGACTTGTTCAGACCTGTGTAACAAACCAGGGGTTGGTTGAAGTAAATGCTTTGTGGAGAGGAATAACTTTCTCTGTGAGCAGCAGTTTTATCGAAGTTATAAAAATCCTTGAGTGTAGTTTTTAAAACATGAAAAGCATTTCCTGGACAACATCTTTCCCGCACAAAGCAGAACTGTGTTTCCCAGACCTACTGGAGACCAGGCAAAACAGGGTCTCTCAGTGCTCCAGAAATTGCTTCGTTTTCATTTGTAGCAGCCTCTGCATTGTGCAATTAATGTAATGCTGCTCCACGTGCTTCTCCAAGTCAGTCTATGGAAATCCTGCTTGGATGGAAATAAAGGAGTATTCATGCTTCTCAACATTAAATCCATCACAGTGCTGTCCTCACTGGAGACAATTTTTCCCTACACAAGCTCAAATCAATATTTGTCTTTATTTTAGACTTTTAAGAGATAAATACTCTCATGTCCTACCTTGTCCTACCTCATCAACATAGGAATGAATTACAGGATGTATGGTTTAATAGTAGGAAGCCAACAGCTCAATGTAAGACTACTAAAAAATGTATAATAAGACTCAAACTCACCTGAAGTTGTTCCATCCCCTTTGTTAGAACATTAACTGTTCCAGTTTTATGAAGATAAATGATATTTCGATGTTAGAATGGCTGCAGTGAGTGAGATGCAGACCTCACAGGGCACTAACTGGAGTTTGTAGAATATCCTGATTTCGAGGAGATCCACAGGGGTCATGGAGTCCAACTCCTGGTCCTGCTCAGGACACCCCAACAATCCCATCCTGTGCCCCAGAGTGTTGAGCTCTGGTGTTTGCCAGGGTTCCCCTCGGAGTTTGCGTAGTAAATTCACAAGCTGCCTCAATGAATAAATTCTCTTCATAGCCCAGCTACAATCTCTAGTAAGGGACATGTAGTTGACTACACACAGCCTTGGAACCTGGCATCACCTGGCTACACCTGTAGCCAACCACTGGAACCATTAATCTTTGTTTTCCAGTGATGATACTGTTTAGAGGAGAATTCTTATTCCCAGACATACTCTTTGGTGGACTTGATTTCTTGTCATGAGCCCTCAGTTATAAACTGCTTTCATAGCTGGTTTGCTTCATGCCCAAAGGAACTGTGCCAAGACAAGCTCTTCTTCATCCTTCTGGTATCTGGCCAAACCCAAACTGCACTGTAGTGGAAAACTTGTATCCCAGCTCTTCCCTGAGTGTTTTGGGTGGTGGGAGCCTCGGGGATGTTCCAGGCCATAGGCTCTAGCATTTTGTTGTGCACAGTTTCAGCCTTTGTCTGCCAGGTGACTCCACGGCTGTGCTTAATACCATCAAAATGAAAAAATACCAGTAAATTGGAGACACTCCAGTGAAGGTAAAAGGTTAAATGTTCAATTGTAAAGTTGGAAACTTGAAAAAAAGAAAAAGAAAAGTTGTAGCTGTTGCCTACCTGGAACTTTAGCTTCATTCACAGCTGTTTCTTCACATTTTCATCCCACAAGGGGTTAGTTAGTGCTGAGATAGATCACAGCAATTATTTCCTTTGGCTGAGGTGCTTCTCAAAAAGCAGCCTCTTGCTTTGGTTGTGTTACTTACACCCTTCGCTTCTTTTACATGCAGTTGGAATGTCAAGGAGTCCTCTCCCTTCTTCACTGCCACAATGTGCTTATTGTCTCATTTGGCTTGTCTTGGACAGCAGAGATTTGGCAGGTTTTGATTTGGATTTTTTTATATTCTCTGCCCTGTGTTCCTTTTTTAAGATTTTTTTTCTGTCATTAACACCTGCAGACACATTGGGAGTCCAGAGGACAGGAGTGTGCCAGGAGCAGAGTGACAGCATGAGGTGCTGCTTTGTTAGCTGTGGCACAGAGCCTGGGAGCCAAGTGCCCAGTGCAGTCCCATTTTGGACAAAACTTCACTTGGCAGCTTCCTTTACCTTCTGCAATATCAAGGAATTTAGGGTTGTTATCATTGCTCAAGTAAATGATTCATTTCCATAGCTTTTAGACCTTTATGCACCATCCATCACTGCCCAACTACTGTGCATTTCTCTCCTTTTACATCTCTGATTTTTTCTCTAAACTTCACACAAATAAATAAACTTCACACAGGCAATGGGAGAGAATAATTTAAATTGATTACATCAGGAACCTTCAGAAAGTAATTCTTAGTCAGTGGAACATACAAGAAGAAAAATCAATGTGTGGTTTTATATTGCTGCAAGGCAAGAAGCCTTGAATTGAACCTGCTGCCTTGTACTTTGCCAGCAGACAGTGTTCTTAGTGCTGGACAACTTGAACCTGTTCAGCAGATCTTGAAATCTCATAAAATGGTTTGAATTTTATTCCATCAGCTTGTTCTGAGGGAAGAGAGGAACGTGTTGGGACAATCAGTGCAAATGGATTTGTGTTCAGAGATACTCCAAGATGATTCTTTGTCCAGATTTTCATTTCTCTTTCTACTGGCCATGGTTTGTTCCAGTAGCAAGCAAGAATTCAGAATTACCAGGATGTAAAATAGGAAAGAACAGACTTAACCAGGTTTTCCTTGGCAGAAGCATGTCAGTTTGCCCTTCCTAAATGACCTGTGATGGTCTAGCAAATCTGTCCAAGTTCTGCTGTTTGTTGTGAAGTCTTCTGAACAGAATTAGGGGCTGGGGATGTTCATCTGTACTCTGGCCAGATCCTTCTATGACACTGGACAAGTGACTTAACATTTCTCTGTCAGTTTATTATGTCATGATATTCAGTTAAGTTTGGGCTTTTTTATGACTAAATGAAATCACAGTGTGTTTGCAAAGATGCTAAAAAGGATTGTTGTTCTGCAAGTTGGCAGAAAACCAGTACAGAAGTGTCAGAGGTGCAGAAATGTCACGGCTGGTGCTCACCCAGACAACTTAATCCTAAAATTCTTGTGCATCACAGATGAACAAGAGGCCTTGAAGTCCATCATGAAGGACCTGGTGGCACTCCAGATGGGCAGACGTCACCGGCTGCCTGGGTATGACACCATGAAGAACAAAGACACTGCTCACTCCAACAAACAGGTAATGGACCAGCTACTGAACACCTGAACTGGTGACCCTGGGGCAGCAGGGACACAGCAGGTGGACAGAGGATCTGCTGCCTTGGCTCTGTCCTGGGCTTCCAACAGCCAAAGCATCAGATGTGAATTAGCTCCTGGATGCTGCTAGGCTGTGGCAAATATGGTAGCTTTTCTATTTTTTATATTTTTCTATAATATTTATGAATATCATAACATGTCATATAAAGTGCATATATTATATATTGTATATGCTATATATTTTATTGTTTAATAAAATATTTAGTATATATTGCATTGTATGTGTGGGTATATATGTATTTACATGTATTTGATAATTTGCAGCATCTTAGTACACTGCATTCTCCCCACGTGTGTTTTTGATGGGGTTTGTTCTGCCCAGCTAAAAAAATTTAGCAAGTGGCTTTCTGGTTTCACAGTCATATTTCCATTTTTTAAAGTGATTTTCTTCTTTTTTAAAGAAAAGACACAATGCCAGCAGTCCCCCCCTCTTGGGCAGCCCTGCAATAACAAACCAGTGTGCCTCTGCAGTGGAAGAAAAAAAAATTCCGGTGAGAAAACTGCCTTCATTTCCATATTAGCAGTTATAAATTAGGAGTATGTCTTCGAGTTGTATGCAGTGACTGTATGGAATTCCTTTAAGCAGGTGGAAAGTGGGGAAAGCTTTTGTTCCCTGAGTCTCTCCTGCTCCAGCAGTGTGTGCACATTGATTGTGGGGTCAGGCCAAGGGGGAAAGGCCTTAAGCTGCTGGAGGACAGGGTTAGGTGGGATATTGGAAGGAATTCCTCCCTGGGAGGGTGGGCAGGCCCTGGCACAGGGTGCCCAGAGCAGCTGTGGCTGCCCCTGGATCCCTGGCAGTGCCCAAGGCCAGGTTGGACACTGGGGTTGGATCAACCTGGGGCAGTGGGAGGTGTCCCTGCCATGGCAGGGGTGGCACTGGATGGGCTTTCAGCTCCCTCCCAACCCAAACCAGTCTGTGACTCCCAAGGTAATGAGTGGTGGGCTCAGTGCTCTGAAGTCTCTTTGGTTCCACATTCCTCCAGACTTCTTCGTGGAGAAAACAATGGTATTGATGTTCTGATAAAAAGGAAGGACAGAGTAATGCAGCTTTGTCTGGAGATGCTGAGTGTCATTTAAATGAGATGCTTCAAAGGAAAGGCAGCAATTTTAGTCAAAAACTGTTTGTCCATTACTCTCATTCAAAATGAAATCAAGCAAGACTGACATGAACAGGAGAAGTTTCCTATGTCAGTAAAATAACTCTTTTCAGTTTTATTCCTGTTACAGGTTTAAGCTTTTTGGAGCAGACTTTGAAGTTCATGTCTGTCTTCCTTATGCTTTGCCTGCTCATAATCTACTTGTTCAGCTGGATCTGGGATTTCCCTGAATGTGCTGGATAAATCCATAGATGGAGTAGTACAAAATCCTTTCCAAATCACTTTGCATCAGAAATTCAGAGATGCCTTACATCAGAATCTGTAATTGTGATTTATGATACCATGTCACAGAATTGGAACACTGAAGTGCTAAACTGAGGACAGTTTATGTGAATTGGTTTAAGAAGTGATGGGTTCACTGCTTTCAAGGGAAACTGAAAGCACTGGATGAATCTGGCTCCTCTAGATTCTCTCTGGAATGGAAACACCAAGATCAGTCTGAACACCTTTTCTTAGATCTTTGATAAGTAAACGTAAACAGGCAGTGTCAGGTCCTTTTGGAAAAATCAAACAATAAACTCCAAATCCCATCCCCCTTTTCCTTTACTCCAGTTGCAGGTTTCAAAGCAAGCAATGGAGTTGAGAAAGCGGTTGGAGCTTGCTTGGGGACCAGCAAGTTAAAAAGAGGTTTCCAAAGAGCCCCAGGGATCCTTTAGTGTTGTCTAATTTTCACTAGTGAGAGCTGTGTCACTTGGCTGCTCCAAGGCCTAAACCACATCTTGAGGTCAGAAATTGAATCTGAAAAATGGTTTGAATTCCATTTCATCCAAACTGTCCCGTTTAGTTCCTTTAGACTGGGCTACTTACAACAGTAGAGCATTAAAACAAAACCAGAGCCTTACTTTCCCGAAAATCCTGATACAAAGTGATCATTCCTTCAAGCACTGTGTCTAAGAACAACTCTGATGAAGAGTTGGCTGCTAGACATCTTTTTTAGGATGTTATTGCTGTGCTGCTTGCTGCACTGATCCATTACTGCTCAATTCAAATGAGTTCTCTAGAATTTGTTTCCTTTTAGAGTAATTCTGGACTAAGTTCTTTCTCTTCCCACATCGAAAATAATACCCTTTAAAGTTCTGAGTGAGTGACTCACCTGCAGCTGGTCGCTGCTGGGATGGGGAAGCTCCTTTTCCCTGGTCCATGCTGTCCCTCCAGCACTGCTGCAGGAATCCCATGTGCTCCCAGGGACTCCTTTTGAGCTGCATTCTTCACCACTGGGCCTGCCAGAAACTTCCTCCAGCTAAAGAGCATTTCCTGGCCACGTTTTTTTGAAGTTCCTAGATGTATGATTGCCTATTGTCTGAGGCTTTCACAGATGGCTTAATCTATTCCAATCACATAAATTGTGCAGCAGAAATGATGGAGTCTTATCAGAGCAGATTTTTCCCTTTTATTTTTATCTTTCTGACCTAAATTGGGATTTGAATTTCGATGTCCAGAGTTGAAAGTTCATCTTGTTGACTCTTGATGCCACACAGCATCTTCTGAGTTTACATTGACTACACAGGTTGCACAGTCAGTGCTTTTCACCATCCAGATGGAGGTGATGAGCCCTTTGATGAAACCTTAAGAGCTTTAAAAGGTGACATAGAATCAGCCTGTTTGTAACTCTTAAGTTTCAGGGGCTGCATTTTTTGAAAAGTAGAGATTTAGTCTTAAGAATAATAAAGAGGAATAAAAATTTTAAAATAGGAGTAGGAATAAAAAATGTAGCACATTCCTTCTCTCCTTTTTGCCATGCATGCCTTGAGCATGCTTACAGAAAATTAACTTCAGATTAATAAGCAGTTAGGACTGAATTTCAGATTTTTCCCCTGCAGTGTTAAAGACAGATTAATTTTCTTTAAATTTTATTTCAGTGTCCTCTGTTTAAGTGACAGCTTACAAAAATTACAGCTTAGTTTTTACCCCTTTCCTTCTCTTTTTCCTTCAGCAGTTTCTCCATTCCTCAGGTGTTGTATTCATGTATCAGCCGCTTGTTTCCACAGTCTGCTTCAGCTTCCATGGAGAAAATTAAAATATTAAAATCATAATGTGGTGCATTTGTGTGCTGTTGTGTGTGCCAGAGTTTGATTGTCTGATTTTGTTCTTTCTCCTGCAGAATGATGTCAGGATAAAGTTTGAACATAACGGGGAGAGACGGTAAGTTGGCCTTCACTGCTTTGATTCTTTGCTTAGGAGAGTAATTTAGTCATCAGTAATTAAGTTTAAATAATTTGTTGGCTTTGCTTTCCTTTTTCCTGAATGAAAATCACACAGTGAAGGCAACAGCAAACAGGTCACACAACGTGGTTATTTGTAGAGATCAGTGTGTCATAAGACACTGATTTATTTCCACAATATTTATTTGTAAGTGAACTGCAGCATTTTTGAAAGCTCTCCAGCCTGAAATAAGTTCAACCTGAAAGTCTTATTTCAGATATGTTCCCATTTTGTTCCATTAAACTAAAATCAAATGAAGCTGATCAAGTCAGCGTCGTTCTTTTCTAGTTTCTCACTTCCTGATGCCCTGGTGTTATCACTGCCCTGCTGTGATTGAGCAACAGATACAACAAGGGAAGTTTTTTTTTCATTGGTGTAAAAGCTTCTTTGTTATTTCCTCTGATATTTGGTTTTGAGAGCCATTCTTTTGCAAGAAAAACCAGAAATAACTGAAATAGCAGTTTCAGTTTTTACAGCATTGTTTGCAACGGATAAAATTGCTGAAATATTTCAAAGTAGGTCCCAAAAAGGCTCTTATTTGCCATCAAATTGAGAGGAACTCTTGAAACATTTAATGACTGGTGGCTGTGTGAACACTCAGGAATGCTCCAGGCTTGTCTGTGGTCGCTCAGTCCCCTCTCACTGAGGGAAAAGGTGATCTTGATGCTGGGTTATAGTGTCCATATTTTGGAAGATATTCATTGGGTTTTAAGCATGAATGTATGTGCCATCTTCACAGCCATCTTGTAGGAATCCTTTGGTTTCTCCCAGGCAAGACAGTACTTCAGTGTGGTAGTTCACAATTTCATGATGAAATGCAAATTTAATGTCAGTGCTACAGGAGGACAAGTTGTCTGCAGTGATCCTCACAGCCTGTTCTAGCAGAGGTTATTGGCCAAGGTGTTGAAGCTCCTCCTTTGTCAGATTTGGGCATTTCTGTTAGGAAAGCAGAGGTGTCTTTGTTGGAAAAGCAGGCTGGGGAGAATAATTTCTACTCTTCCTGAAAACCTGAACTGTTTCTTTCACTGAAATCCTACATGATGAATTCTGTCACAGACATTTTGTGCTGTGGGAGAAGTTTTACAGGTAAGCATAGCTTTGATCTGCTCCCCCCCTTGTCAGCCAGGCCTGCTCAGCACTCTCCTGTGCCAGGGGCTTTGTGGGACATGTCCCAGTTTCTTGTCACACCATGACAGGACAAGGGAGCTCGACAACAAAATCTCGTCACCACAGGTTATCCCATTGCCTGCCTGCTGGGTGCATTTCAGGTGGCAGGGAGCTCAGGGGGGCAGAAGGGTTTTCTCCTGTTTTTTTTTTTCCAAAATGAAAAGGTTGATTGTGTGTCAGTCTGATTATGCAGTTGAGCTCGCCTGAATTCCCTGCTCCCAGCACAGTGTGCAGTTCCAGACAGGGAGCTTGCACCAGAATGTCAGTGTGTGTGCTTGGTTTCATGGGGGCTGCCAGATCTAACCACAAATATTTAAGGTGGTCAGGCAGGAATGGGCTCCTTAAACCCTGCAGTCCAGGATTTTGTGTTAGAGGAGTGCACAGAATTTTTAAACTAATAGAATTTGTGGGACCTGAGAACAGCTCTGCTTTTGAATGCCTTGAGTGTAGAATGGGAGCCTTTATAAGGGATTGGGAGCCACACTGCATTCGTGTGGTGGCAGAGTACTGTAATTTCATGGATGGGTTTCTTAGGAATATGCAGAAAATGCTATTGTGGGCTGCTTTTTAACAAGGACAATTATTTCCAAATAGCTGAATGTTGTAGGTCTGGTAGCAAGATAACCCTTCATGGGAGGGGGCTGAGGAAGCCAACTAACACAAGGGTTATTTCAAACAAA
>VZRX01003690.1:0-10259 GCA_013398075.1 Notiomystis cincta
GCTCTGCAGCCCTGGGAAGGCTCAGGCTCTGTGCTGCCAGGGCTGCTCCGAGGGTCGGATCCCTCTCACGCCTCCCGCGGGAAGGGTCGGACATTGGGGCAGCTCTGGGACTGGGGCAGGAGGGAGCTGTTCCCTCCCGGACCAGCCGGAAAACGAGGGTTTGGAGCCACACCCGTCCGTCAGAGCTCCAGGACGGAACCAGCTCTGAAGCCACTCGGAGCTCATTCCTCATTTCCATTCCAGACATCCAGTACTGGAGCTTCCAAGTGGGAGCCAGGTTTAAATTCATCCTTTTTGTCACAATTTACTGTTTTACCAGCTGAGATTATCAGCAAAGCCCTCTGACACCTCTCCCCACCCAAAATCTCCTTCAATTTTCATTTCCCTCCAAACCATCCAGCTATTGGAGCTTCCAAGCAGGAGCTTCCAAGCTCTTAAATCCATTCTTTTTGTCACTATTTATTCTTTTTTCAATTACCAAACCCTTCTGGCCCCTTCTCCCCACCCAAAATCTTCCTCTGCTGACCAAGAAGGTCCCTCCACCCACCCTGCTACAAAACCCCCTCAGAGGGGCTCTTACCTTTCCCTGCTCCACAGGGATGTTCCCTGCTCCTCCTCTCCCTCTGCCTTCACCCCCTGGGGTTATATTTCAAATATTTGGTGCTCAGGGAGGGCGGTTTTGTCAAGCAGACATTCTGTGCCCAGTCCTAAAAATCTGCCCTGATTTTTACTTGCCCTGATTTTTAATGGCCCTTGATGAGGCTCTCGGGACAACAGGGCGAGAAGCAAAACTTCCACTTTTGGCTCACTTTGGGCTGTGCTCGCTGCTTTCCCTCCACAGCCAAGAGGGCACAGGAACCAGGGCAGGGAAAAAAAAGAAATAAAAATCCCTCAGGCTTTAAAAAGTGTCATTTTGTTGCCCTTTCGACCCCTCTAATGCATCACTTCATCTCCCCGGCTGTTCCGTAACCTGTTGTGCTGCCGGCGCCAGAGAACATCGCTTTGTTGTGACATTTCCAAACGAGCTCTCCGCGGCAGGAACAGCTTCCCAAAGAGGGCTCATTTAGCCTGGCACCTCTGATGTGTGGCAGGCAGCAGGAGGACGAGGCGGGGGAGGCCAGAACCCCCCCAGCTCTGCCCAAAACCTGGGATGATTATTTAGCAAACGAGCTGCTCTATTAGGGCGGCAGGGAGGGAGAATTGCCTCCCCGGCCTAAACGAGCAGGGAGATGGCACAGAATGGCTTTGTGCCGAGGTTAGGCTGAAATTATAGCTGCTGCTAAAGCAAACAGCTCCCAGTTTATGTGTGAGGTTGAATTATGCAGCCAGCAGACTGTGTGTTTATGGAAAAAAAAAACAACAACAAACCACCCCGGAGTCAATAGATTGCTAAATTGCCATAATATTTAAGGACAAAAATAGCTGTGGGGCAGGAAAACGGGGAAAATGGGCCCCAAACACCAGGGTCCAGCACTCTGGGGGAGCTGTTTGGCTCTCCAACACCCCAGGAATCGTCACCTGGGATAAAATTATCCCCAAATTTCGGATTCTTGTGGTTCGTGTCTTGTTCGGGGCCTCCAGGGCCTTGAAGTTCCCCAATGTTTTGGGGAAATATGGTCAGAAATGTCCAGGGTGTGGTGGGGAAAGGTTAGGTGGCCTCTGGAGGGGTTACTGGAGTAACAAACTTCTTTGTTGGAGTCAAATAGCAAATCCCTGACTTCCTCTGCTTCCAACAGATTTGTGATGAGAGGGGAAAAAAAATGAAAAGGAAAACCAGGGTGCACTGGAAAAAAAAAAAAAACATTTCCCTCCCATCTCACTAAAAATATTGATTAAACAAAGAAAAGCCTGGGGAAGGTGGTGGAAAACAAGGCCAGAGCAGCTAAACATTGATAAACTTAATTAAATTTCTAATGAAAACAGAGGCAGCCTGTGGTGATTACTCTGTGTAACTGAGACTAATACACCAATTAGGATAATTCATCCCCTGGTGCTCTAAACACAGCTCTGAACTTAATCCATACTTCTCCTCACATGTCAGCAGCTGATTTCCGGGGCTCTGGGAAGCAGCAGATACTTTTCCATGGGGAGATGCTCCATGGGAGCAGATCCTGTTCCACCAGATCCATGTGGGGCCTCCAGGAGTTTGTTTTCCTTTCTTTCTTTATCTTTCACACTCAGTGAAACCAGTTCAAGGTATTATTAATTACTGAATTCAGGAGTTGGGGAAAGTTGTCTACACTGCAGCAAAGGCAGGCAGGATGGAGCAATTCCTTATTTTTTTGAATGGGTGAAGCCTCCTGTGCCAGGTGAAGCTCAGACCATTTGCTGGTCTCGTATTTCTGGGCCTGGTGTTGGAAACCTGACCGAGGCATCAGGGTCAGGCCCAGCAAAACTGGGTTGGTTTCCTGCTAATGCACGGCAGAAAATCACGGAATGTCCAAAAGCTCTGATTCCAGCTTTAGTTATAAAATCTCCCTGGAGAGCAGCTCTGGAGCTGGTTTCAAAGGCAGAGGTGCAGAACTGCAGGAGCACTTTGTGTTTGGGACCCTCCCAGCGCAGCTCTGGGCCAGACTCCTCCCTTTGTGTGATTTTCCAGAAGTTTTAGGAAGTTTTGCTGAGCTGTTGCCATCTCTGCACATGGATCAATCCACTTCCACAGGGAATTAGAAGGCAGAGAGCTCAGGGATGGCCTGAGGCCTGCTCCAGGTATCCTGGAAACAAATCCTGGGCCAAAGAGAAGGAAAACCAAACATTTAATTGGGAATAAAACTTTGCCTGTCAATAATGCAGACCTAGCCCAGCCTGGGTACAGCGGCTGTACCAAACAAACGCTATCTCGGGCAATTAGCAACGCTTAATTTGGAAAATTAGCTAACAGAATCAGTGATGTCTTTTAATTTGCCAGGCAGTATTTTACAGGGGTTCATTTTCTGCCTCTGCACCTCTCAGATTATCTCCAGGTGCTGTTCTGGGTCCCTCACTGCTCGTTGGAAAATTGTCAGCAGGGAACGCTGGAATGTCAGAGACCCCCAGCGTGGAAGGAGGGGCAGGAATTGTCCTGGCCCATAAAAAGGGACCTCACTCTTCCCTGTGCCACCAAAACCTGGTGGGTTTCAGGTTTTCCAGGCTGTGTGGGAAGCAGTGAAGCTGCTCTCTGCACCACGAGTCTGGTGGTGGATTTTCTCCATCTCCTTGAGGACCTTTCCCATTCCCTGAGGCTCATTTCCATTTCCTCAGGGATATTTTCCATTTCCTCAGGGATATTTTCCATTTCCTTGTGGAACTTCTCCATTTCCTGATGATCTTTTCTATTTCCTCAAGGATTTTCACCATTTCCTGGAGGATCTTCTCCCATTTCCTTGATAATCTTCTCCATTTCCTCAAGGACCCTCTCAATTTTCTTGAGGACCTTCTCCATTTCCTCAAAAATCCTCACCATTTCCTCAAAAATCTTTTCCATTTCCTCAAGGATCTTTTCCATTTTCTCCAGGACCTTCTCCCTTTTTCCCCTTTCCAGCAGTGACCCCCCCATAAACCCAAACCCACCAAACCTGCTCCACCTTCCCCAGCTCCCAAGGACTTTCCTGTAAATAAAACCAGGAAAAGTTCCATTTTCAGCAAGGAAAATTCAGTTTCAGAAGAAACTGGAGCTCCTAAAACACTCCCAAGCCAGCAGCTGCCCCAGGAGGTCCCAGCCCAGCTCCGAGCCCCCTCCCCAGCAGCTGCTGGAGTCAGGAGCCCAGATTTGACTGCATTAATAATTTTAAGTCAATTTACACATCCTAAACCATGGGAATTAACAAGCAAAGCCCAGGGAATGAAAAGAATAAATAAATTCTCTGCCAAGATTTGGTAGAACTCCACCTGAAATCGGCGAGCAGCAGAACACTGCATCTATTTTTATTGTGGCATCCTTAAGGTCAGAGCAGCAACGGGGAGGGGGAGAAATTAAAAGGTATTTCCTCTGAAGACACTATTTTACAACACTTTTTGCTTGTAGCTCGTTAATTTTCACAGCAGAATTGCCTTGCAACGTGAATTAAAGAAACAGATGAAAAAAGTCTGGTGCCTCAAACTGTACCAAGGGCCCTGTGCACACTCCTGTGCCTTTGATGAGAAACATTAAACATTTTTAATTTAGCACATCAATTTGAAAATCTAATTTTTTTTAATGCTTTGTAGCAGCAGACGCTTTTCACGGGGCTGTCACGACCACAGAAGAATTATGAGAAACTTGAACCGCGAAAAGTAAATTAGAAAAATCTCATTTCGGTTACTCTAAAAAGAGGGGAAATTAGATTTTGATTAAAATCACTCACACATACAATTTTAGGTAAACTAATTTAGCAAGACTGACTATATAATTTTTTTTTTTGCTTGCCTCTGCGTCCTTTAACAGCAGCTGAATGGCCTTGGAATGGCACCTCCTCCAAGAACAGGCCAGGAAGGGCTGGTCCTGGTGTTTTCCTTGACCACTGCCTGGGAGGTCATGGGAAACAGGTTTAATTTGCCAATTAAAGGCTGGTAATTCAAATCAAAAAGGTGTCGTGGTGAATATTTTATTTTCCCTAACAATTTGCTTCATTAACTGTAAGAACAACCATGGTTCAGTGGAGTTCCTTGAAATCCTGGTGCTGCTGGAAGGGATTTGACTCTTTGACCTTGGGGACAAGTGAGTGATCTCCAGGTCATGTTGATCCATGAATTCTCAAGGAATCCAGTGGGATTTTTCCCGAAATGCATTTGTTGTGTTAAACCATTGCTGTCTAAAGCATTTCTGACCTGCTGTTTGTTTGGAAGGTGCTCTCTGAGAGCTGGGTTTGATTTTTAAATGCTCTCTGTGGGTTTAGTTTTAAGCTGGGATATCGTTTAGATGGCCTAGATTGTGTTTTGTTGTTCTCCTGCATTAGTAGAGTCATTAATGGGAAGGTTTAAAAAGTTTTTGCACTGTTGTGTTCTTGTTTCTCTTCCATTTGTGCTGCTGCCGCACCTGGGGCTTGATCTTTGTCAGGACTTCATTAAAGAGAGAACTGAGAAAGGGGGAGAGAGGTCCAGGCTCCAAACCTGAACCACAGATCCCTCTGGGAATTCCATCCCGGCCCCTCCCCACCCTCACAGCCAGGAATTCCTTCCCAATATCCCATCTCAATCTCCTCTTTTCCATGGGAAGCCATTCCCTGTGTCCTGTCCCTCCATCTCTCATCCCCAGTCCCTCTCCAGCTCTCCTGGAGCCTCTTTAGGCCCTGAGCTCTCCCTGGATCCTTCCCTTTTCCAGATGAGCATTCCCAGTGCTCTGATTTCAAAGCTCTCCCAGCTTTTTTCACTGGAATCTCCTGGCAGCAGAGATTCCCCCATCAAAGCTGAGATGCACGAGGGGCCAGCTGAGCTCATTTGGTCCCACTTTGAGCAGTATTTGTGGGGTTTTTACCTCCACCCTTGAACATTTGCAGGAATACCCAAACCCAGCCTTTGCCTGAGCTCGTTCCCGAGCATGATTCAATTATTTGGGACTTTCATTGCAGCATCCATCACATGAGTCACTTACAAAGCACCTTGAAATGAGTTTTATTCCAATAATAACCATTTCCAGCGCGAGGGTTCTGAGTCAAGTGACAGAAGTGACCCCTCTGTGTCGAGAGCAGCCAATTCTGTTTTCATTCTGCCTGCAGGAGTGACCTGGGCACGCTGAGGGTGGCCAAAGTTTTGATGGTTAAATCAGTTTTTTGCACAAAATCCCAGCTGGGGCCGTGTTTGGGATCCACCCTCTCATCCCATTTCCATGGGAAGGAAGAAGTGAGCACCTTCCCAGCCCCTTGAGAGGGGGAATTCCGGTGCTTCCCTTTCAATCCTCCCAAGGAATGAGCAGCTCATCCTTGTCCTGCCAGGAGCTCCTGGGACTGCAGTTCCCAGGGCCTCCTGCAGCAGCCAAATCACCCAAATTTCTCCCCAAGGAGAGTGCCTGGGTTATGTTTTATCAGCAGAGAGGGAAGGACAATTTAAAGCCTTGCAGCTCCTTTGGCAGCAAATCTCTGCTCCAAACCAGAGCTGCTCCTGGGGGAATCTTTTCCCTGCCCCACAGGAAAGGCTCTGATTTCCATTTGAGAGCTGGGAATTCTGAGCCAGGAAAGGAGAGGATGTGATTTCTGCCAGGCTTCCCAGGGCTGGTGGAAACCCACCAGCCACCAGCAGAGACCTCTCCATTCCCAGCTGGGGCAGCTGCAGGGCCAGGCTCGCTCCTGCTGGAGGCTCAGGGAATGTTTGCTGTGCCCATGGAATTACAGGCCAGGGAAAGTGGGGCTGAGAGAGTTTCAGGCCAGCTAATAAATGAAGTTCCTTTTGCTCCTGCAGCAGCTCTGTCCGACAAAAAGGGGCTTGAATTCCTTGATGTTTGAGGAGCCGCCTCCTGCCCGTCCCTGGTGTTCCTTGAGGGTCCTTGGAGCTCTGCTGATCCCCTGGGAATGGCACAGAAACACGGGAATGTGGGAAATCCATCGGGAGAGGGAGGAGGAGGATGAGAATGTGCAAATCTCCCTCCAGGGAGTGGCACAAACCGTGGCCACCAGCAGCACCTGAATTCAGGTTTTTAGTCAGAACAGCTTCAAAGGAAACCCAGGGCCTGTGTGTCCTTTTAAATCTGGGAGATGAAAGGAATAATTTCAGGCACCAGTGGGGAACCTGGGCAGGAACAGAACACTCTGTTACTTATTGTCTAGACAGAGGATATCTCCTCGTGAAGGGGGGAGCTCTGGGCACAGCTCGGTGGAAATGCTCATTTCGGGCCGATCATGGGAACACCATGATTTACCCAGGCGTGTTCAGCCCAAAGCCAGGACACACTCCAGGCCTGAATGTTTTCACCTCAGTTCTGGACGAGTTGGACAAGTCAAAACTGGTTAAAAACAGTGAAGCTATTTCATAGTTTCATTAATAATTGCACTGATTTTTTCAGAAGAAAATGCCCAGGGACTGGACCAGAAAATCTCCACTTTGAGGCCTCTCTGGTGGGCCAGCCCAAGGTGGAGCACAAGGAGCACAAGGCCAGGCTGATAAAACACAGAATTTCCATCACCCAGTTCCTTCCATTGCCTGTGGGACCTCGGCACACGCCAGAGATAACGAGAGATGTTAATTGGGAGCGCTCAGACGGGGCTGGGGACGGGCACTGCGATTTTGGGCAGCCCCACGTCCTGAGGGGGGCATGGAGCTGCAGTGCCAGGGCTGGGAGCCTGGGGATCGACCTCCCTGGGGAGCTGGGAATCCACCAGGACCCGTCCCAGGAGGGCAGTGCCCAGAGCTGAGGGCAAAGCCCTGGTGTAGAAATGCAGAACAGCAGCCTGAACTGGGAGAATTTATCCCAGTGTGGGTTGGGATGGACCTTAAAGCCCATCCAGGGACACCTTCCACTGTCCCAGGCTGCTCCAAGCTCCTCAGACACTTCCAGGGATGGCTTTTCCCAGGACCTGCTCCTTTCTCCCAGCTCCTCAGACACTTCCAGGGATGGCTTTTCCCAGGACCTGCTCCTTTCTCCCAGCTCCTCAGACACTTCCAGGGATGGCTTTTCCCAGGACCTGCTCCTTTCTCCCAGCTCCTCAGACACTTCCAGGGATGGCTTTTCCCAGGACCTGCTCTTTTCTCCCTGCTCTGCCAGTTTTGGTCCCAAACAGAGCAATTCTGCTCCTGCTGGGATTGCTGCTCTGCTCTCATCCTGACAAATGGAAGCCCCACAGGTCACTCTGCCATGGGGAGCAGTCCCCGCACACAAAACCAGCACTGCTGGGAATTCCAGCCCTCCCAGTCCCTCTCCCCATTCCCTCTCAGCTCCCAGCCCCTCTCCCTGTTCCCTCGAAGGTCCCAGCCCCTCTCCCTGTTCCCTTCCAGCCCTCCCAGCCCCTCTCCCCATTCCCTCCCAGCTCCACAGGCTCTTTATCCCAGCACAGCAGAGCCGAGGGAGCCCCGAATGTTCCCACAGCGATTCCCTGCGGGAGGAGGGGACCCAGAGGCTGGAGCAAACATCCAGCCTTGGAATTAAATCCCTGAACGAGCAGCAGAGCTGCAGGAACTGTCCGAGTGAGGGATTCAGGATCCATCAGCCCGCTTGGTTCTCCTGCGAAGCTCCCGGTGCTGTCTCCAGATGTTCCTGCGGGGCTCCAGCTGTGCAGAGCCCGGGCCCAGCTGGAAGGGAGCTCCTGCTGCTGCGGAGCAGCTCTGGCGCTGATTGACCGCAGAAAAGGGAGCCGAGAACGCGAACTTTATCTTTGGGATGAAGAGGGAACAAGAGCTGGAGGCGGCTCCTTCCTAGAGCGGATTTAAAGGCAAAGGGGGGCGATTCCCAGCCCTGCTGCCCGCTCCAGCCTGGGGCTGCCCCATCCCTGGCAGTGCCCAAGGCCAGCCTGGAGCAGCCTGGGGCAGTGGAAGGCGTCCCTGGGGATGATTTTAGTTCCCTTCCCACCCAAACCCTATCGAAATTCCACGACCCCGTCCCAGCGCAGCTCAGGATGGATCCCAGCGGATTCCTGGCAGGTTCAGGAGCAGCCTCGGGGGCTCTGGGAGCGGTGGGGAGGAGCAGGCTCTGTTCGCAGAAAGAAACGTTCCTTTAATCACCGTTTCTGGTTCGTTCCCGAGCTTTGTGCCGCCTGCTCGGGTCGTTAAGCAGTGGCGGAGTCATCCCGAACATCACCGAGCTCTGCTCTAACAAGCTTTTGTAAACAAAACCTGGGGAGATGAAAAGGCCAATGCCTGATTACGAGCCACCAATTTGGGCTCATTAAGTTCTTACAAGGGGGAAAAAGCGAACAGAATCTTTATCAATCTCCCCCGCTCAGGGGCTGCAGAGAGATTTCCACTGCTCCAGGGGGATGCTGAGGCAGGAGGAGCCTCCCAGGCACTCGTGGGGCTCTTTGGGGGGGTTTGAGGGAAGATCAGCTCTGCCCTCAGCCCAGAGTGGGGAGGGGATTAATAAATTAATTAATTATTTATCTGCAGGGCTTTGCCATTCTCCCTCTTCACGGGGATCAGGGAGAGAAAAACGATTCCCAGCTTTCCTGCTGGACCCCTCTGTCTTTTGGGAGCTGTTCCCGTGGGATTGCCAGGAAATAATAAAGGAATGATCCATTATTGGGCTGACCCATCTGCTGATCCACTTCCCGGCCATTTTATTTCCCTTTCCACACCTGGAATTAAAGCAAACAAACCCTGGAGCAGATTCCACCTCTCCGTTTTCAACTTTTACCGGCCTCGCTCTCTGTAATGTGTCAGGTTTTACCGATTTAAAATTTAAAAACAAATTCTCGTTGTGATCATCAGGGACTATTTCAGCAAAAACATCCCTGAATTTCACTGGGGAAAACTTAAATAATCCTCAGCTCTTACCAGATGAATTCCTTCCTGTGGAGAGCCCTCCTGCTTCAGGTGTCTCCCTAAATTTGGGGTAGGATTTGCTCGAGGTGTGCAATTGGAAAATGCTGGGCAAGTGTGAGAGGCTGGAATTTCCACTGGGAATGGGAAATTCAGAAACAAAGCTGCAGTGCCTTCCGATGGAATTCTGCATAATTATGTTTTTTCTTCTAACACACTGAACAAAATCCCCCGTTCTTCCCCATCTCCGTCTGCAGAGTCCCCCTCTACCCTGTGACATCCCCGCTCCTCCTTCCGTGTCCTTGCGCCTCCTCCCCTCCCGAAACGCCGCGGTTCATCCAGAGCCGAGCTCCTGAAACGAACGAGTGCGAGAGGCGCAGTCAGCGAATTCTTGTGGGCGTCGCAGCACGAGTTGATGACTTAAAAACTGTAACAGCTTTCGGAGGAGGACAATGTGGGGTTGGTGGGGTTTTTTCATTTCTCATGTTTTCCAAAGTCCTTTTAAACTTTTTTTTTTACCCAGCCATCACAGCTTTGACCTCTTTAACCGCTGCTCTCTCCGCCTGGCTGGGAAGAAGAGCGATGTCCCGGCGAGGTGCAGGGACAGGAGCTCAGCCTTGCCCCCGGCTTCGCCCGCGGGGCAGCAATGAGCAATTAGCGGGCCGGAAATAATGGAGCCCGAAATGGAGCCCGAAATGGAGCCCGCGCTCCCAAAAACCGCTCGGCCTCCGCTGGGGTTGGAGGTCCGGCCCCGGCCCTGCGCTGGTTTCTGGCGTGCTGCACCTCTGCTCCTGCTGGGGTTGCTGCTCCGCTCTCATCCCGACAAAGGGAAGCCCCACAGGTCGCTCTGCCGTGGGGAGCAGTGGCAGCACACAAAAACAGCACTGCTGGGAATTCCAGCC
>VZRX01003694.1:0-10202 GCA_013398075.1 Notiomystis cincta
TGTGGTTGAAGTGTTCCTGCTACTATTTTTATAGTGATTTTTAGAGATGGAAAAACCCCTAAAGTTTTGATAAATTATTCATAATGAAATGGCTTCCTAGAAGCAATGCCTACCACTTGCCCTGTAGTTGGTTCTGTACACTTAATTTCTGAGTCTGTACAGGATAGACACCTTGAAGAAACAGTACAATAAGACATTACAGGATGTGTTAGTGTCCTATGTGACAGCATGTCTGTGTGACTGCCAGTATCTAAGCAGTCAGTGACTTCTGAATTTCTGCTGGCTCTGCCTTTGTCCCAGCACTGAACCAGGAGGTCTGTCTGGTCTCTGTCTCACCTGCCTTTTCCAGATCAGCGTGAACTCCAGCTTGGTGCAAGTGTGCTGAATTAGTGAGTGAATCAAGTCCTCAGTCTTCCTTCAGGAGCTTATCACTACATCACATTTCTGTGGATTTATCCTTATTTAACCAAACAGGGGAGTGTCTCAAAGAAATGCCTCAGATTTTTTGCCACTGCTGCAAGAAAGCATTTTCTTACAATACATTTCTTCAGTACATCTTCTGCTATGCCTTCATCGTTGTCTCATTGCAAATAATTCAGTCTTTAAGGTTCTTTTTCAAGATTTTTGAGATGCTAATCATCATATGGTTTGCTGGTTTTATTCAGCAATATGTTGGTTTTTTTGTTTTCATTAAACTCTTGACATTTATCCTGACTGCAATTTGGTTGACTTTCTGCCTTTCATTTCATTATTTATATATATATAAAATTTTTACATCCTGTTTTATATTTAGCCTTCCTACCGTATTTCATGCAACATGAATGCATATCAGCTGTTAAGTGGTCAGATTTAGAAACCATGGCACTCCAGCCATGGGAAAAACATAGAAAGCAAGAGGAACAGCAATGTACCTGGGGTTTCCTTCACTGCTGTGAAAAAGAGTCTTCTCCAGGACCGGCAGAACTTTGCTTGCTGCATTTATGGTGGTGGGATTGAGATCTGGCTATAGAGTTAGGTAAGCAGAAGGAGGATTTTTGCTTTTTTGTTGTTGTTGTTGGGGAAGAGAGGAAAGGACTGAATGTTTTGAAACATGGCCACAGGAGTTGGGACACAGAACACATGACACAATCCTTTTGTTTCCTGGAGACAACACTATTGTAAGTTAATTGGCCACCACAGGGCTACCAAGTCTTTCCAGCTTGTCAGGATTCTTGTCTCTTTTATAGCATATTTGCTTGTCTAGGCAATAAATATTAATTCCAGCTCTTACTCTTGTGGCTGTTTAAGTGCATTGCCTCTATCTTTAGTTTATCTTCCCTCCACAATTTAGGTCTAACATCTCTTTGAGACTCTTATTGCATCAGGAGGCTGACTGAATTTCTTGATGTCTTGGCTTGATCAGGATGATTTTTTTGAGATGGTTCAGTCAAGTGAGATGCAGATTTGATGGAGTTATAAGTTTGTTTCACTTACTAAGCAAAAATTCAAAGGCTTTACAGGATATTCCTGCTGAGGTTAGAATGAAATATTCCTACAAGTCCTATCAGTCTGTTTTTTGTAATGTCATCAGGTTGCTGCAAAATGCATAGCTTGCTAAACATCACTGCTGGTTCAGCTGGCCAGTAATTTTAGATTAACACTTGGTAAAGTTTGACATTCAGTCTCTCTTGAGAATTAAACAAATTATACTAGGCTCAATTCAAGGACAGAAATATAGCTGTTCACATTAGTAGACAGAAAAGCAATAGAATAAATGTTTTAAACTGTATCTAGTTCTATCCTGTTCAGAAAGCCAGTGGTCTTTCCACTTTGGGAATGGAGCAAATCTCATGGCAGCAAGACTGTAAGTTTCCTAGCCACAAAATGTCTTTAAAACTTTACAGTTAGTACTTTAAGCCTCAAACCTGAACAGCAGATGTTTTAATCACAGACTACACACACCCCTGAGAAGCAGGGCTACTAAAGATACCCAGTGTGGCAGGAAGACAGCTGCTGATCTTTTGTTCTGTCTATTCCAGTGGCTCTCATTTAGCACACATTTCCCCCATCCTTATTTTATTGGCTTTCTACCAGTGTTAGGTTTATTATGTCTTAATGAAAATAGTGTGCACTAATGACAGACCCTACTGACACTCCACAAACCACATTTTTCTGTATTTGATTCATTTATACAGTTCTAGTATTACTTGCAGGATTCTGGACTGAGGTGGCAAAAACTTATTTGTTTACCCAGTAGAATCTTAATTGATCTGTGGAAAGGAGAAGCTGAAAAAATAAATGTGTTATTGGAAATTGGTGCATGCCTGAAAGAGCAAAGCCTTTATTCTGCAACAGTTCAGGATTCTGCAATGGCTCACTGTAAGCTAAAAGACCCTATGGAGATTTCAAAAGATATCACATGTCAGTATGCTGAATACATTGTTGGTTTAAGCTCTGCTGCTCTGTCCAATTATTTGAACTTTGTCAGCTGCACTTCATTTTTTTTTTATTTTTAAATAAAAGACAGCATTTCCAAGCTAGCTTTTTTTTTTTTCAAAAGGTGAACAACAGTATCTCATAATGACTACACTGCAAAAGAAAATTTCAATCCCATTAAAACTTGAGTAACATTTTCCAGTAAAAGAAGCTCTAAAGCTACCTAGGGATCTTTTCCACCATTTTATCTAGAATAAATTTTAAATAGTTTTCTGATAGCCAGTTTTTCAAGGACATATTCATAAAATCATACTTTTATAGTATAACTGTTGATGGATTGAAAATGAACAATCTAATGGTGTCTGGCCACACATTGAAGACCAAGTAAAGAAAACTTGGAGCATGAGAGGGCAGATCATCAGCTGACAAAATTACTGATTTAGGCCCACTGAACTGTATGAAAAGAATTTTATTTCAGTTATTCCATACAGACTAAAAGGAAAGTATTACCAATAGATTGTCACATTATATTATGTAGCATTGAATGGTTGGATATGAGTGAATTAAACTCTTAACCTTGGTGGTAAGCTAATAACAGATCTGGATTTGAATTGAAGCAGTGTATGAATACTAATTAGGAAAGTAACACAAGTTCTGAAATGGCACATTTAAAGGATTTATTCAAGACTTTAGGTAGTCATTTTTTATGAATGATTCAGAGTGTTTCTGGGAGATATAGGGGGCAACATAAGGATTAGCATATTTCTACCTATGCATGTGAAAATTAAATGAAGATAAAAATTAATGCTACCAGGGAGAAATGGTTTATACTTCCAGTAAGTATTAAATTTAAACTGGTGTGTCATGCTACACTTATCTTGGGCCTGAATTTTGCCTTTGACTGTATCTTGGTGTTCTAGCTTAGCTGTATCACACACATGTTGGACCAGAATTTTCACAGGCACTGCCACTTTTTCTAGCTATACCTGACCCAATTTTGTAACAATTTTTCTTGTTTAATCTGCCAGGACCAAGATGCCTACATTAGTGGAGATCTAAATAGATGATGATCCAAACTAAGATGGGCCTTTACTATCCAGACTAGCTCTGTGATACTCAGTTCCATCTGAACTTGTTGCCTCTGGCTTTGATGTGTCCCTACCAATGACAGGGACTGGGAAAAGATTTCAGAGGGTTTTAATGTGTGTTGTTTCTCTCTCTTCCAAGTGCCCCAAAAGTAAAGGTGGCTGATATATTCTAGCATGCTGAGCATGAGGTGTTTCTCTTAGCTGAAAGTCTGAAAACTTAGAAAAAAAGCTATTCAGTTCCTTAATCAAGACGAGCAGAGAATGGAAGAATTTGAAAGCCTGAGAGCTGGCATAAACATAAAAGTGATATTTAATTTCATGGTAGAACTAAGTTGACAAAGACATGGGCTGTGTCCTGAGAAGAGCAGCACCTTTGGAATGAAGTCACATAGAGTATTGTAGAAGAGGAAGCTGAGTACAAAAATGTAGCTACAGCAAGAAAAAATACTGCTTTTAGGCAAAAGCAAAACTGGTGATGATTGGAGGATCATCTAGTTTGGCAGAAAGGCATTTCCACTGTTGCAATCATTTTTAGAGAAGAGAACACATGTGAAATATCTTTAAAGAGATTTTTTTGGTGTGATATTTGTATTCTTGAGACTGGTTTTAGATTACAAATGCAAGAAAAGGTGTTTTGGTGTACTCCATAAAATTTTTCAGCACCATAAGCAAAACCTTTCTACAGCAGGACATAGTAGCATAAAAAAACATTAACTGTGATGTTGGTGAAGTTCAAGTTCCTCTCTAGCACCCTGAACACATGCAGTGTAGCTAATAAAGATGAGAGGATAGAATGGAAGCTGTGGCAACAGCTCTACACAGTGATCTGAGCTACTATTCAGTGGATTTCCTGTTCTAGTGATGGTGTCATGAGATACTGTCAGATCCAATGGTACTGTTAATCAGATTCAATTGCAGTCAATTCTAGTCATAATGCTTTACCATAGATATGGATTTTTGAAGGGAGCAACTTTCATGTAAATGGCTGTTTCCATTGATTTCATACCTTGCTGTCCAGTTTTAAAATACCAGAATTTGTTTGATGACATTGAAAGCAAGAATCAATATATCTGTTGCAAGTCAGTGACAGGGTATGTGTAGATAGAGAAGCTGACTGAAAAAACATTACGAGGTCAGAGAATCATTTGGGAAGGAGTCAGTCACTGGGGGATGTCAGCAGAAATTTGCAGTCAGTGTGAAAGGCAAGGATAATGATTTTCAGAGCTTTGAGTGAATGTGGAGGCAAGACACGAGCTGGCAGTGTGGTCTAGATAGCATGGGTTGCAGGTTAGTCACCCAATGCAAAAAGAAGCAGAGGGATTTTCCTGCATGAGAAGGCACAGAGAAAGTCACACACTGCTCTTAATTTTCCTTTCACTCCTGCTCTCCCATGTTGATAGTTACTTCCTCTTTCAGGCTAACCTTTCCATCAAGGATATCTTTCTTCTCCTCAGTACATGCTTTAGTTAATAGGCCGGAGTTTCCTAAAGTGGCCAAAGGCCATCCATTAAAAAAAGAACATATTACATACCACATGCCTTCCAGAGAGTTCCTGTGCTTCTGAAAAGGCTTCATGTACAATCTTGCCCTTCAAACCATGTACAAACCAAAAATCTATCAGCTCACCTGATATCTTAAACCATGCTTTTCCCTGGTACCAAGTAGATTTTCTCCCCTGTTTTATCACTGTGCAGATACAGGCAGAGATTGTCTGTATCTGGACTGTGTAGTATTTTGTATTTTTCTTAAAAAGAATGGTCCTATTAAGCCAGTGAGGCCATTTTTTGAGCAGCTTTTCTGGCAGTCCGGTGTGCTGACAGGCCTGGACTCACCATGAGAGTAAGAAGAGCTGCCCACTTTTAGCTCACCAAGGCTCCCTGACTCTGTCTGCCCTCCAGCTGCTCTTCCTTCCTCCTGGGAGGTAGCTGCACCAGTCTCCTGCTGAAGAGACTTGGCTTGGAGGACAGTACGTTATCTGGGGAGGCTGTGGAACCCTTGAGGGACCTTAAGGATGGCAAGAAGGACTCTTTGACAGGATTTACATGGATATGGTTGCTTCTCCCTTAGGGCAGGGGAATGGAAAGCCCTTAAAAACTTTGAAAGTCAAAGTTTTCTATGGTTCTGTGATTACCAAAGGTTGTCCCAGTAAGAACTGTTTTCCTCCATGTGAATAAGAGCTAGACTGTATCTGCTTTTCTGGAATAATAATTCATTCTACATTGCCTTCAGCAGGACTTAGGGCAGTACAAGGTGCTCTTACATGGATTTTTGAAGTGTTGTCTGAGGGCCTNCCAAAGGTTGTCCCAGTAAGAACTGTTTTCCTCCATGTGAATAAGAGCTAGACTGTATCTGCTTTCCTGGAATAATAATTCATTCTACATTGCCTTCAGCAGGACTTAGGGCAGTACAAGGTACTCTTACATGGATTTTTGAAGTGTTGTCTGAGGGCCTGCAATGAAATATTTCTAAATTTTACTTCACTTTCCCCCCTCCTCCTACATGCTTTCATTCCAGTCATTCTTTTCTCCACCAGGCCATCAATAGGCAAAACTGTTTACTTTTTTTCTATGTACATCAATCACTCCTCAAATGAGAAACAACAGCATGTGTTTTGGTCACAAGCCTCCTCACACATTCCTCACTTCATGTCTCAGCCTGCTATAGGGTCATATTGTTATTTCAACCAGGCAAAATCATCACTGGTTATAAATCCCCTTGGGGACATGAATATGTCCAGCAGTAGTGAGAATTTTCTGATCTTTGTATGCTTTATTTAAAAGTGCAATTCACAATGGATCTCTGATGAAAAGTGCCAGTAACCCTGCAACCCTTTGACTGCTGCCTGTGCAGAACTGGGTGAGGCTTTCTTTTAAGAAGTAGTTCTGCTGATTTGGCAGAATTGGACCAGCAAATTGTAGTGATGAACTGGATAAAAATGACCTGGAAAATCCCTGCCTCATGTACAGTGCTGACTGCTGAGCAATCATTGCTGTTCTGTGCTTTTTGTTTTGTGCTGGCCTGTGCATAGATGTACTAGTACTGAGTTAATTCAGAGTTGGGATAGGCACAGGGAAAACCACAAAATTTTAAATTCCCTCTTTTTATCCTGAGGAGAAAATTATTTTCCAAGCCTTTCATTTTTGTTGTGGGGAGGGAGCAACAAGATTAGAAACTGAAGCTAGGTCAGACTCTCTTGAGTACTCGTGCATCTCCACACAGTTTGGGCACAAGAAGCTGCTCATAAGTGACTCAGCCTTATGCGTCAGAGTAATTAGGTCCATTTAAAACCCAGGAACCAACAATTTTGAGGATTCTTTCAAACTCTTTCCAGCTGAAAACTCCACAGGTTCTTCTCTCTCTAAGCTTTGTCTTGGCTTCTGGCGTTTATCAACATCAAAGCTTCAGAGCAAAATATCTGCAGAAACCTCTGGGTTTTATATGAAGATTTTTGGAAACCACCACAGATTTCCCCCACCCTTCCCATTTTAGTTTGTCAAAATTTTTCCAAATTTCAGTGAACTTAGACACCAGACTACACATTCAACTTCCCATGATTTTATTCAGGAAAATTATGCTGTCAGGAAAATTATGCTATTAAAATAATCGTCAAAGCTATTAGAGTGAAATAAAAAAAGAAAATAAAAATTTGTTCAGCTGGTGCACCCGCATGTAGGCAAGATTCATCTTTTCTGTAAGAAAAAGTGGAATTGCTGAACAATCAGCCATGCCCTTCCACAAAGCCTGGACTGTTTATTCATGGGTGGTTCCCCAAGATTCCTCTCACCTGGTATCTGAAACAGTGGATGGCTTACCCTGTTACCGTGTAGATTTTCTCCACTGTTTTATCACTTTGCAGATACAGGAGGGTGTGAAGTGCTTTCATACTTGCCTGTCCCCATTTATAATACTCCCACGAAGTCCCTAATCTTTATTGAACAGATTTATCTTTTACAAATAAGAAACATGAGTTTCTTACAGAGTGTACAATTGGAATCGTGGTGAGAAGTTACTGAATAACTAAGGGGAGAGCCATTTTCCTTCAGCCATTGTATCAAAGCTAAACATGGTTAATGAAAAGAAGACAACTCCTTTTTCTCTTCCTGATGTGGTTAACAAAGATCTAAGAGATGAAATAACACTGTGGTTTAATTATTTTTTCCCCCTCTGGAAAATTTCAATATTTCTAGTTCTCATAATTTTCTTTTAGGGAAGTATTCCAAACTTCTCCTATGTGTAAAGTACTTGGTATTACAATGACTGCAATGGCTCAGAATGCTCATTATCTGCACTAACTGTTCAGAAGTGATGCTATTTCTATTCATTAAATGAATGGAATTATAGAACATGTACTTTGGCATTTTCCACTCGTGGATTACAAGGTATGTTTGATATGTTGATTTCCCTGTGGAAGAAAAATGGCAGTGTATGTATACCCATTACATATTGCTGTTGCAGTGGTCCAGTCATTTTGTGCTGTGAAATACAGCCATATGCTATGGCTGTTAATCCAGACAGTCACAGAAATCCCCACTCTATCATGGCTTTATGTTTAATGAGATATTTTTCTACCTTGGGACAAAGACAAAACAATTTTTCAAAACTTTGTCCCCTCAATTTGCTTAGTTTTAAACCAACTGCCTAAGAGTATAATCAGAACATCTCTCAAGAGGTGCTGGAGGCCTGAAGCAGGCAGTGGAAAGTTAAGGAGAGAAAATATTTTTATTATCATTGATTTCTTATTGTGCAGCACTTAGCAGTTGCTTTACTAGTACATATTATGTTTAGGAGATCAGCTCTATTTTTAAGATTTTAAAGCCTGAAGCATTCTGTAGATATTCTCAAAAGTATACTCTACTCTTAATGAAGGGAAAAATAACACAAAAGGTAAAAAAATGGTCTCTAGAACAAAACTTGAAATCAGCCTAAAGCAGTCACACCCAGTTTGGGCTTTAAGTGCCTAAGCAGTAAGGCAGCAGGTAAAGAAGTAGTGTGCATTACAGAATGACAGCCTAATTCACTTTGATTTTGGAAAGCCAAACTGAAAATAACACAGCCTCATCCTGGGGAAGATATCTATGCTTTTCATTATTAACTACTCTTCTGGAATCAGGCATGTTCTAGTTACTCATGTAGTCCATTTTCATCTCACCTCCCTTGCCTCTCAGAGTCCAGGGGACCTGCAGCCAAATATTCTAGTCTGACTAGGCAGTGTCATCTGAGGGGAAAAAAAAGGTGATGTGGCTGCTCTGCTGTGCCATTGGTATAGCTGCTGATAAAACAGGGGGAGAAATAATGCTGGAGAGATGCAAAGCTTAAGGGCTTATGTTTTCATGTGTTTGTAATAAGACCAACTCTATTAAATTATCCAAAAGTATAGAGATTTATTAAACCTCTGTGTACAATGCTATTCCAACTGGGTATTTTGGTAAGCTGCCTTTATGTAGATATCTGTACAACATAGGCTAATTCTCCACTAAGGAAGAAAATGTTTCGGATTATCCTGGGACGATGAAGAGTCATTATGTGAATTACAGAAGTATAAATTACTGTCTGTTGGTTTAACTAGTCTATGAGAGGGGTAAGTTGCCAGAAAAGCACCAGGGAAACAGTCAGTGAGAGGATTTAAAAGCACTACCTAAACTTAAGAGATCAGGAAACATGAAGGGTGGAGGCTTCCTCTGCTTTCTCCTATTCATTTTCTCTCTTTACTTACAGACTCAGCAGTTTTTGGCACTTCTGCCTTTGCAATAGTTCTATGATCTTCTGCAGGTGGACACTGCTGACATATTGTAAGTATAGAGTCTCTGTTGAGGACTCCTGCTTTATTCTGTAACTCTCCTGAGAATTGTTTCTTTTAAAGAATCCATCAAGTATACTCTAAAAAATTATCTACACTTTTCCTCTTACAGCATCCAGCATCCCACTTGCCCTGTGCTGTGGGGTCTACAGTGGTGATCTGATTTATTTGCTTTAAAGGCTTTCTTATTTCTCTTTGGTTTTGGTTTTTTATTTGGTTGTTTGGTTGTTTTTTAACTACTTTGAAATCTTGACAGAAAGAACATGACTGACTTTCTCTTTGGGGAACAAAGTTCCCAATTAATCTATTGTTTTTGTTATTGAGTAAAAGAAGTCACTTCACTTGCTTGTTCCAATAACCTCTCTACTTTATCTGTGTTTATCCTAGCAAGCACTTCTTCACATGTTAAAAAACAAAGAAAGGAGACTATATATTCTAATCTTCTTCTGAATGAAAGTGAGGGAATTTTTGCTTTGTCTAGTAATGACTGAAGAACAAGGTCCTTGCAGAACAAAGCATTGACTTGTGCAAAATGCTGCAAGAATTAATTACACCACCCCTGATTTTAGTGTGGAAAAGGACAAGTTCAAAGTCATATCAGCTGATTTTTCAAATTTTCAAAAATCGTTTTCTCTGATTTTCTCTTCAACTTGGAAGAATTGCTGCTATAAATAACAGGCAGACAGAGAAGATGGAGGAGATAAAAATGTTTGGAGATCACTGACAATGATTTAAATTTTTCTCTTTACAGGACAAATGCACTTTGAATCCTTATTATGGTGAAAGGCCAATCCAAAGCCAGTACAATGACTACAGGCACAGAAAGACAGACTTAAATTCCCTTGGAGAAAGTTCAGTCCTTTCATCTTTCACATCCAGCTCACTGTGTAAATAGAGACTCA
>VZRX01003699.1:848-15844 GCA_013398075.1 Notiomystis cincta
GACCTGTTTCTCTCCCCCAGGGCCGTTTCCAGGCCAGCCCTCGTTCCCCGGCCTGGCCCCGCCCGGGTACCCCCAGACTCTGCCCCTGCCGCAGCCGCCCCCCTACCTTGACCCTGCACCTGCATACCCCGAGGTAGGTGGGACACCTGTCCAGAGAGGCCTTTTACCCCTGGGACCCCTTCTGTCCATAGCCCAGGGGTAACCCCAGAGCTCCCCTGGTTCCTTTGGACAGGGACACTTCCCATAGCCCAAGTGACCCAACCCCCCATTAAAGCCCAGGGATGAATTCCAGGTGATTCCCTGTTCCTGCAGGCAGGTGAGAGTTCCCCTGGGTGCTGGATGCACACCTGGATGTGGGATAACACCTGTCTGACCTTGCTGACTTGGTGTTTTTCCAGCTCTACCGTCTCAGCTTCGTCCCCCTGGGCGCTGCCAGCATCCCCCCCGTGTCCCCAGCGTACCCAGGTGCGTCCCTGTACCTGCCCCTGGCCCCACCAGTGTCCGTGGGGGCTCTGGGCTCCCCCGTGGCCTATTTCCCACTGGGACAGGTGTATCCACCGGGATCCACGGTGCTCCTGGAAGGTGGGTTTGACCCTGGAGCCAGGCTGGGGACAGGTGGCACTGGCAGCATTCCGGTGAGTGCAGGTGGAGCTCTGGGATTTGGGATTGGGTGGGAAGGTTTGGGATAAGTGGCACCAGCGGCATCCCAGGGAGAGCAGGTGGCTCCACAGAATAGGGGGATTTGGGGAGGGGAGCGACCAGAAGATCACCTGTCCCTGGCCCAGGTGAGTCCCAGCCCCTGGGACTGGGCACTTCCAGGTGGGATCAGGTGTTGCAGGTGGCTCTGGTTCACAGCTGGGCCAGATGTGGCCATTGCTGCTCGAATCCAGGCTGGGGGGAGCAGGGCAAGGAGGGCCCTTGGCCACCTGACCTCACCTGTCCCCACACCTGGGCTGGGGGAGGTTCCTGCTCACCTGGCCCCTGCTTCCCCAGACTCCCTTGGCTGCTCTTCCCTGGAGCCTGAGAGGTTCCTGCTCCCCTGGAATTCCCACCTGTACCTCGTGGACAGGTGGAGAGTGTCCCCCTGGGGACAGCACAGGTGACAGGTGTCCCCCAGCTCCCTGGCCCGGGTGCTGCAGGCCTCAGAAAGGGGTCAGGTGTGAGGAGCCAACGTGTCCCTCCCTCAGCAGGGCTTGGGGACACTGCTGGGTCTGCACAGCCCACAGGGGCTTTGTGCCCACCCTGGTGTGACACCAGCCTTGGCTGTCCCCTCTTGTGGCAGTGACCTGTCCCTCCCTTTGTGTCTTGCAGCTTCCACCTGCCGGGTGCCCCCCCGGTGCCCCCCCGGTGCCCGTCCTGCCCGGAGCCGCCCTCCTGCTGCCCCCACGCAAGGGGGGCTTCCCCGGGGGCACCTTCAGCCTCTGGTGAGGGGGGGCCCGGGTTTGGGGGCCCCCCGGCCATCAGCACCTCCCCCCAGGTACCTGTGCCGAGCCTGGGGAGCCCCGAAGGCCTGGGGAGGTCCTGGGGGAGGGAGGCCTGGAAGGTTCATTCACAAATTGGGGTGAGCTCAGCCCCACCCCCTTCCTCATTTACATGCAGCTCTAATTAATTAATGGCCTAATTATGCCCTGGGGAGGGGTTTCCCCTTCCACCGCTCTCATCCCCCTGCTGGACCCATCCCCGTTTCCCTTCTTTTTGGGAGAAGTGGATTTTGGGTAGAAATCAGGCAGAATTCCCTCTCCAGAGGCAAAAATCTCCTTGCCAGCAGTGGGAAGGACACCTGAGCCCTTCGTGGCCTCGCTCCAGAGGTCCAGCCTCACCCACTCCCACCTTTCTCCTCCAGAAACGTCTCACCTGGGATTTTTTTAACCCACTCTGAGTAATCTTGGATTGTTTGCACTTCAGCTCTAATCAAAGCCATGACCAGTGCCAGGGCCATGCTGCAGCTCCCATGGGATTATCCCATTCCAGCTACAACCAGGTTTAACTGATGCTTAATTAGCAAATGCTTGATTTTAACTCGAACCTGGTGTTTTCACACCCAAATTCCTTAAATCCGAGAGGCTGAATCTGTCCTGGGGGTGTGGGAACTGTGGGTTAACACACAAATCCACTTGGATCACGGGCTCTTTGGGAGTGGGGTGGTTTGGGAAGGGTGCTATCAGCGGGTTTATCCATGAGTTTTTGTGAATGGGATGTTTGTAGATGGATTTTTATGAATGGAGTGTTTGTAAATGGCTTGTGGACGGGTTTATCAATGTGTTTATCAGTGACTCATGCCTGCATTGATAACCAAACCTCCACAAGTTTAGGAGGAGCATTTCAGGGGTGCTCAGTCGGGTGTTTTTCTTCATTTTGGTTGTTATTTCATGAAGAAACAGCTCAGATTCGACTCTGTTTTATCTTAATATTTCACTTTAATCTGAGTCCGTGTCCCGTGTGTGTGTGGCCATCCCTGACTGCTCCCAAGCTCAGCTCTCGGACTCTCTGTGCTGCACTGAACTTGTGGGGTTTTTATACTAAAAACCAAAAATAAAATAAAGATTATTTTGAAACTTTAAACGAAGTAACAAATTTCTGTTGGGCCTCTGAGAACCCCTTTGGCTGCTGCCAGCTGGGGGGTTTCCTCACTTCTTTCCTTTTTTCTCCTGGGTTGGGAACTTCCTTTTTTGTGTGTTTTATTTTTTGGGGGGTATTTGGGGTTTTTCCTGCCCTCAGGCACCCACATGCCATGGCTGGCTTCATAAATTAAAGAGAAAAAAACCCCCCAAACCCAAAATCAGCCTGTAGATCCTCAACTTTAGGCAGAATCCCAGCTCTAGGGAATTTAGGCAGATCCCAGCTTCTGGATATTCAGGCAGAACTTCAACCCCAGGGAATTTAGGCAGGTTTCCAATTTAGGTGGATCCCCAAATCCAGGGAATTTAGGCAGAGCCCCAACTCCAGAATTTAGTCAGATCCCAACTCCAGGGAATTTAGGCAGATTCCCAATTTAGGAAGATCCCTCACCTCCAAGCAATTTCAGCAGATCCTCAACTCCAGCATATTTAGGTAGACCCCCCCACACCTCCAGGAAATCTGACGCCAGGGAATTCAGGTAGCATCCCAACTCCTGAAAATGTATGTAGACCCCCCTCTCCAGGGAATTTCGGGATCCCAGGTGCATCCTCAGATAAAATATTCCTCCTTGTCCTTGGCCGGCGCCTCCTCAGCCCGCGAGGCCGTGGCGGGCTCCGGCTGCTCGTAGGTGCGGTAGGAGCCCTGGTTCCGGTACAGGTAAATCCCGATCACCACCAGCGCCGTCAGCAAGGTGAGGAACACCAGGGCGATCACCACTGCGGGGGAAGCACGGGAATCAGCTCGGGAATCAATCAACCAGCCCCGGGCGGAGCGGGAGGAGCGGCCTCACCTGCGATGACCGCGGTGTCGGCGTCCTCATGGCCGGGGGGCGTGGGAGCCTTCCTCAGGTACGGGGTCGTCAGGTCTTCCTCGGGTCAGAGGGGAGAGCGAGGTGAGGCAGGGCGGAGAGCGTGGGAAGAGCCCGGAAAAGCGGCTCCAGGTGCTCACCTGCGCTCGGGTTGCGCTGATCTCCCTCCATCGCATCGGCTCCTTGCGGGGGAAGGTTTGGGGTCCTTCAGAGCTGCCAAAACCAGCGATAAAAGCAGTAAATTCTTACTCAGTGCCCCATCACCTGTGCTCAGGTGGAGCCGAGACCCCTCCTTCCAGTGGCTCCTTCCAGGTGAGGCTCCGGGTTCCTTCGGAACTGCCAAAATTAGGGATAAAAGTAGTGAATTCCCGAATAAATCGCCCCGAAAGGCTCTGCGGGAGGCGGGTGGTGCAGGACCAGTAACGCACTGGTATCGCTGGGGCTGGGGTCGGAGCCGGGGCGGGGAAGGATCAGCCCCCGACTGGATTCATTCCCAAATTCGGAGAGCTTCACAACGCCTGAAAGCCCTTGAAAATGCCCTAAATCCGGGGCCGGAGGGCGCTGCCGCGGCCGGGACGGGGAATCGCTGGACCCACCTGGGCTGTGCCAACTCCGGGACCCCCCAAAGCCCCGTGGTGGCTCCGGGGCTCGGGGATTCCGTGACTCAGCGCGGTCGGGAGCGAATCAAATCTCCTTCGTTCGGGGTTTTTAAAAGAAGAGGAAATCGAGCGGCGGGAGCGGGGCCGGGGCGGGGCCGAGGAGCCGGGACCTGGGGCTGAGGCGGCCGGAGAAGTTCAGGTTCCCTCCCCGCCGCGGACACGGAGGGGCGGGGACCCCGACAGGCAGCGCCGGGCTCATTAAACTCGGTTTTACTGAAAACCAGCTCTGCTTTAAACCCAGTTTTAATTTAAACCCAGTTTCGCTTTAAACCTGGTTTTGCTGTAAGACCAGTTCTGCTTTAAAACTAATCCTGTATTAAACCTTGCTTTGTTTTAATCCAGTTTTGCTTTAAACTTTGTTTTGCTTTAAACCCAGCTTTGCTTGAAACCAAACTCTGCATGAATCCCAACTTTGTTCTAAACTCGATTTTGCCTTGAACGCAGCTTTGCTTTAAACCCAGCTTTGCATTAAACACGATTTTTTCCCAGCACAGTTTTGCTTTAAGCCTTGTTTTACTTTACTTTACTTTTATGTTAAACCCAGCTTTTCTTTAAACTTGGTTTTGCTTTCAACTCATTTTGCTTTAAACCCAACTTTACTTTAAGTCCAGCTTTTCATTAAACCCAGCTTTGAATTAAACCTGATTTTGCTTTAAAACCAGCTTTCCTTTAAACCCAGTTTTCTTTAGATGTGATTTTGCTTTAAACACAGTTTTGCATTAAATCCAGAGTTACTTCAATCCGTTTGCTTTAAACCCAACTTTGAATTAAACCAAGTTTTGCTTTAGACAGTTTTGTTTTAAATCCAGTTTTGCTTTAACCCAGCCCTTCTTTAAACCCAGCTTTGCTGTGAAGCTCCTCCAGCAGCTCTCTCCGGGTGCTGTGGAGCCACAGGCCCTTCCCAAAGCCAACCACGACCTTCCCATGGAGCAGCTGCTGCTCCTGGGTGGCTTCAGAGCGAAAACTGGGTCTAATTTCCCCAGAAGAGATTGGATTTAAGAGAAAAAGAGGAAAAGTTGCTGCTGGATGAAATGGGAGCTGGTCTGAGCCTTAGGGAGGGATTTTTGGGAGGAGTTTGGCATTGCCAGTGGGAAACACAAACCAGTTCTGTGCCCCAGCACCCAAAAAATGGAATCCTGGGACCCACAGCAGCTGAAACAGGGAATCCTGGGACTCAGCAAAGGTTTAAACCGAGTTTTATCTGAGGGGGAGGTTTGATTTCCATCAAAGCAGCCATGGTGATGGAAGTGGAACTCCTTGTGCTCTGTCCTGGGCAGGGATGCTCCCTGTGGATCTCCATCACTGTTCCTGCCCTGGGACTGTGGGCAGGAACTCACCAAAACCAGGCAGGAAGGATCCAGTGCTTCCCAACACGAGACCCACGGGATGTTTTGCAGTGCCAGGCTGGGATCCAGCCCGGAAGGGGGGGCTGGCAATGGGAGGGAATCATTCCCATGCTGCATCTCGATGGATTTCCACGGGTTTTTAAAGCAGGGTTTTGAAAAAGCCTCACCTTCCTCATTCCTGTGCTCTGGTGGTGGCTCAGGAGCCGTTCCTGAGGGAAACCCTACCCCACTCCCTTGCTCTGATCCTGAAAACTCCTTGGAGGAGCACTGGGGATGCAGCTCCCCCATCCCCATTCCCATCCCCATTCCCATCCCCATTCCCATCCCCATTCCCGGTGCCTGGAGCACATGAGGAGCAAACCATCAGGGATGTTTTAAGGGTGCTTTGCAGGGCCTTTACAACCCCCCCATTCCCATCTCACTTCATTCCCATTCCTGGTGGATGGAGGATGGGATCAGCAGACCATTCCCACAAGCTTCTTTTGGGGGTGCTCAGCAGCACCTTCACAGCCCCCCCTTCCCAGCAGATGGAGGGTGGGATTTGCTGCTCACCCTCATTTCTTCATCCCATCACCTTGGGATGATCCCCTGGGATCAGCACTTTGCTGCCCCTGTTTCCCCCTCAGCTTTCCTGCTGGATTTCCTGATTTCAGCCTCTCCCTGTGGTAGGATCCGGCCTTTTCCCTTCCCTCCCACCTCAAATCCAGCTGGAAAATGCCCGGCCAAGCCCTGACACTCTGGCTTCACCCCAAACCACCTGCACACCCCGTCCCTCACTGCAGGGCTCCGGTGCCTCCATGTCCAAATCCCCGTGCCTGGAGCAGCCACCCCCTCCAAGCCCCCCAGGGAACGGGAATTTCGGGGGGGCATCCCGGGATCCAGGTCCCACTCCTCCAGCTCTTACCTGCCGGCACCATGTGCGGCTCCAGGTGAAGGCGTTGCCCAGGTGAAGGCGTTGCCCTTTCCCAACCTCACATTTCCAGTTCGGCTGGAATGAGGATCAACCCCCAGGATTCCTCCTCCGTTAACCCCTCGCTGGCTGCGGAGCCAACCTATCACCCCGGCTGCTGGGAATGGGGCTTTGTGTGGGATTGGGGGAATTCTGGATCACGGGAGGGGAAAATTGGGGTGGCTTGGGGGTTTTTTTGGCATGACAGCGCATTTTCCGGGAGCTGGTGGAACAGGCTCGACGCCTTTTCCCTGAGTCACGGGTGTTGAAGGCGGGGAGAGAGTGACAACCCCCAACCCTCCCCACCCCGCACGCCTCAGCCACCCAAACCCCGCCGGTGGGGATCCCCCCGGACCCCTCCACAATTCCAGAGGGAGATTTGGGATTTTGTCACCTATTCCACCTTTATTTCGGACGGGATGGGGGCTGGGAAATGCACTCTGGGGAAAGAATGTGGGGAAGACGCCCCATCTCCTGTGGGATCACAGGGTGCTGAGGGACTCGGGGGGATCCTGGGGGGGGTCTGCAGCACCTGAGGGGTCTCGGCTCATGTTCTGGCTCGTATCCTGCTCCAGTATCCCGGAACAGCCCTGGGAGAGACACGAGAATGACGCCGGCACCTCGTGATTCCGTTAAATCCCACCCTGAAGGGACCGAGCACCCCCCGGGCTGGGGGTCCAGAGGGGGACCGGCCGTTCCCGGGGCCCGAGGCCGCGGGGAGGGGCAGCTCCAGCCCCATCTGCAGCAGTGTCCCACGGGCTGGGTTTGTCCCCGGGACGGCCTCCTGTCCCCACACACCGCCCGGGTGCCCCCCCCTCCCTCAGGAATCCCCTTGTGTTCCCTGCTCCCACCCCTGGCGTCTCCCAGAACTTTCCCACCTGAGTTTTGCGCACCTTTGGCTCGACATCCGTCACCTCGGCGCTGTCCTCGGTGTCGCCGCAGCGTCCCCTGTCACGGCCGAGCTGGCAGAGCTCCCGGGGACGCTCCGGTGCCGCCGCCGCGGGGCCGAGGACATGGCAGGGGACACCCTCATCGCTGGGGGCCGTGCTGGCCCCTGCCGCGGCCGTGGCTTTCCCCGGCTCTGCTGACAAGGTGCCGGTGGCCAGGGCAATGGCCTCGGATAAAACCAGCGACGCCAGGGAGGCGGCGATGCCCTCGGTCCCCCCCCGCGCCCCGCTGTCACCGCCCGGCTCCCGACCCCAGCTGGGGGGGTCGGCCCCCGGCCCCGCGGCTGTCGCCGATGTCTCCTGACCAGGAGACAGAGCGTGGCGGTCGGAGACGGGCTCCGGGGTCTCCTCGCTGGACACCGACAGTGTCACCGATGTCGCCTCCTCCGGGGGCGCGTTGTCGTGGCCGGGCCCGGGCTCCGCGGGCTCCTCGCTGGACACCGACGCCGTGTCCAGGGATGCTCCGCTGGCGGGCGAAGCCGGGGGGGGCCCAGGGGAAACAGCAGCCCGGTCCCCGTTGGTGGCGGCCTCAGCAGCAGCGCTGCCCCCGCCGGGGGACCCCGGTGTCACCTCCTCGTCCAGCACGGGCGCCTTATCCGGGCAGGGGAACATGGCCGGGGGGCTCACGGGCGAGGAGATGACCAGCGAGCGGCGGTTGCTGGGGAGGACAGGGGGGTTCAGCTTCGGCTGTCCCCAAGCATCCTTAGGGTGCCACCGTCCCAGCTTGCAAGTGATGCTTCCCCATCGAGCAGGACCCGGCTTAATTCCCCAGGACCACCAAAACCCACGTTCAGCCCACTTTTAGCACACGCCCACCTGCCCCAGGGCTTTGGGACCGGAGACTCCATCACATTTATGGGGCTTGGGGGACTATTTGTCCCATTAACCCCCGCTGTCCCCTCATCTCCCCCAGGTATTACCTGGGGACACCTTTGATGATGAACACCTTGCTCGAGTGCTGCTTCTCCAGTTTGCTCATCACCTCGTACAGGTCCCTGTTGAGCTGGGGAGGGGGGGCCACAGAAGCACTTCAGGGGGCCCCCCAGGTGGCCCCCATCACCTCGGGGCTCAGCAGGGCCCCCAACACCTGGGGACACCCTGAACACCCTCGGGCTGCCCTGAATGAAGTCATTAAATGAAGAGGGAGGACTCTGGGAGGGGGGGGGAGTGGGGAACAGCACCGGCATAGCCACCTGGGGACACGTGGGGACACGTGGGGACACGTGGGGACACGTGGGGATGCCTGGTGCTGCCGGGGGACGTGGGAGATATTTTGGGGTGCCCGCCCCACCTTGCTCATCTCCTTGTAGAAAACGTCGCGGAGGTTGGAGATGTTCTGGAAAACGGTGATGTAACAGGCGATGCGACTGGGGGGGGACACGGGAGGGGTCTGGGGATGCCCACGATGTCCCACGGAGGGGACACCGGAGGGGGCTGGGGGTGCTCATCCACGTCCCACCCACGCCCACCCGGTGAGTCCCCAACTCCGTGGCCCCCTTAGAGCCACCCTATGGCTGCCATGGGGTTGCCACCTCCCACTGTCACAGGCCCCCGTGGCCGATGTCTCCCGGGACCCCTGATGTGTCCCCAGGGTGGACTTAGAGGAGAGACCCACTCTGATTCTTCCCCCACCTGATGGCACCCATGCCCAGACTGTATTCCCCAGCCCTTCAATGTCCCCCTGCCCCTGCAGAGCCCAGTGCCACAACGTCCCCCAGACCCTGCGGAGTCCCCTGGGCCACAACGTCCCCCAGACCCTGCTGTGCCACCCAGCCCCACGATGTCCCCAAATCCCTGCAGTGTCCCCCCAGCCCCCTGCGTGTCCCCGAGCCCTCGCCATGTGCCCAGCCCCAGCACAGCCCCGTACCTGCCGTACAGGACTGGCAGCTCCTCCCGCAGGTCCCTGTTCAGGTCCTCAAACACCGCCTGGGCTTTATTGAACTCCTCCTCAGCCTGCGGGGAAGGACATGGGGGGGCCGTGGCTTTGTCCCCACGGCCGGGGAACTGTCCCCACATGCCGGGGGGTCCCGGGGGGTGCCAACCTTGGCGATTTTGGCCTCGTCCTTTTTCTTGGCGCTCTGCAGAGCCTCCAGGTGGTGCCGGGCACTGTCGTAGTCCACGAGCTTTCGGCCCCGCTTGGCGATGCGCTCCTGGGGAGGGGACAGGTGAGCCAGGGCCCCCCCGTGTTCCCCCTGTCCCCAACCCCTCCAGACCGCGCAGAGGGGCACCTTAAAGTCCCCGAACTGAGCCAGGTAATTGTCCATGAGCCGCAGGGCTTGGTCGGCCAACTTTGCCTCGTAGTCATCCCACAGGAGGTCGTTGCTCTGGGGGGGGACAGGGACAGGGACAGAGGTGACACCCGGGACCCTCCAACCCCCCAGACTTTAAGGGGACCCTTGGGGTCACCCAGGGCTCACGTCAGCGATGGCTCGGAGCTCCTCGTGCCCGTCCCACTCAGGGCTGTAAATCTCCTGCAGCGTCTCAGCCACTTTGCGGGAGCTCTCGTGCATCACTGGGGGCACAGAGATCCGTCATTATTCGTTATCATTTATTCGTTATCGTTAATTATTTGTTATCGTTAATTTATTCGTTGTCTGTCGTTATTTGTTAGCCCGGGTGTGTTATTTTAAATTATTTATTGTCCCTTTATTATCCCAGATACAGCATATATATCCAATTGATAATATATGTGTTATCTGTTTATTTTTATTTAATATCCCATGTATAATATATATCCCATATATATCTATTTATTATCTATTATCCCACATACAGTATTTTTATTATTATTTTATCTTTAATACATCTTTAATATCTACTATTTTTATCTCTTCATTATCTATTTTTATCTCTTTATTATCTCTGTATTATTTGTATCTCTTTATTATCCCATATGTATTTCATATATAATGAGGTGTAAATATGTATTGTACACTTCATATATGTAAGATATATATTTATCTCATGTATAATATATTTATTATCTATTATCCCACATATAATATTTTTATTATCTGTTTTCCTTTTATTTTCTATTTGTAGCTTACAATCTATTTATTCTCAATATTTCTTTTGATTTATTATTTCTTTTGATTTAACAGGGATTTTTTTATTAATAATCTTTCCATTATAAACATGATGTATTTACTCTACTTTTCCTTATTTATTATCCTGGCTCACAAACCCAGCGAGGCTCCCGCCCCGAGCCCCGCCCTGTTCCCGGCTTTTCCGGAGACATTCCAGGTCGGTTCCTCACCTCTCACGGCTCCCACAAACCCCTTGAGGTCCTTGTAGAGTTTGTGACCCTCGTTCTGCAAAACGCGGCGGTGAGGGGGGGTCAGGGCTGTCCCCGGGGCTGGGGGTGACCCCGATGTCCCCGGTGCCCCCCTGTCACCTGCTGCAGGTGGAAGTTGTAGGCGCTCTGCTCGAACTGCTCGTCTTTGGTTTCCACCGTTTTGCCCAATTTTTGCAAAACCTGTGATGGAGAGAGAGAGGGGAAGAGCCCCCATCACACCCCGAGGTCACTGGGCTGTGCCCCCAGGGTCCCCCAAAAACCCCCTGAGGGGCAGCCGAGGATCCAGCTGGGCAGGATTTATGTGGAAATGCAGAATTTTGATGCATCCCTCAGTGTTTTTATTTTTTTCAGGAAAACAGTGGATTTTTGGATGTCAACCCACCCACCACCCTAAACCCTGTGGGTCCAGTCCTGTGCACCCCAAAACACACTGAGCTCCAACTGTGGGGCATGAGGAGGATGAGGAAGGTCTGAGGCTGAAGGAGAGGGGAGAGGCTGGGCTGAGTGGGGGAGATTTGGAGTGTCCAGGCTGAGCCTGTTTGGAAGAGGCTGTTTGGACAGGGGCAGTTTTGGAGTGTCCAGGAAGAGATTGAGCTCCCTGGGAAGAGACTGGGGCCAGGCATGAAGGAGTTTTGGGGTGTCCAGGAAGAGGGTGACCCTCTGGAAAATGACTGAAGCCAGATGGAGGGAAATTTAAGGTGTCCAGGAAGAGGCTGACCCCCCCAGGAAGAGACTAGGGCCAGGCAGGAGGGACTTTTGGGATGTCCACAAACAGCTTGACCCCCACAGGAAGCGGCCAGGGCTGGGAGCGAGGAGCTTTGGAGTGGCCAGGAAGAGGCTGGGGCTGGGTCAGAGGGAGATCTGGGATGTCCAGGAAGAGGTTGGGCCCCCAGGGAAGAGGCCAGGGCCAGCTGGGAGGGAGATTTGCTGTGTGCAGGAAGCAGCTGGAGCTTGGCCCGGGATGATTGAGCCGTGGGAGAGCCAAATTTAGCACCAAACCCCGGCCAGGAAACCCGTGAGGGTGACTGTTTGAGGGGGGTCTTTGTGCCACCCCCTTAAAAGGGGAGTCAGGCTGCTTTTTGAGGGAGAAGAAAAGAGGCCCCCCCTCCAAAGTGCCCCAAGCAGCTGAGAATTGCCGTGTTGGTGCCGCTTCCGCAGCCCTTCCCCCTCGCTTCCTGCGGGCCGATCTCGCCAACATCCCCGGGACCACCGGCTGTGCCGGGCCCTGCCGGGGACCCTCATCTCCAGCCAGCCCAGGGACCCTGTGCCACCACCCAACAGCCCCCCCCAACCTCTGCAAGGCGTTTTGAGTGGGAAAACCCCCCACCATCAGAGAAGCCAAAGTATCTGGGGGAGCTCTGGGGGATGCCATCATCCAAAGCCTTGGAGCAACAATGACGTTGACCCAGAAACCCCCAAATTCCCACCCCTCTGAACACCCAAAGGTGATGAGCGGCGCCGTTTGGGCCACCCTGGGAGCACCGTGGTGGGAAAGAAGGACGAATCCAGTTAAAGCTGGGGTTTGGGGGTGGGTGGCACCTCTGTACCTTCTCCTGGGCACGGCTGAAGTGCTTCTGGACCTGCCTGGCGAAGAGCCCGGCGCTGCCGCTCCTGCCCTCAGCCATAGCTCCGGCCCGGCCCCTCCCGTGGCCCCCGAGCTGCCGTTGGAGGGTTTTGATGGAGGAAGTTGGAGGCGAGGCCAGGCAGCATCCGCTGCACACCCCGGAACCCCCAAAACCCCCGAAAGGCTCCCCTGGCACCCGGCACAGGGCTGGGCACAGGGCTGGGGGGCTGTGGAAGATCCAGAGCTGGGAGGGATCCACAAGGATCATCAGAGCAGCTCTTGGCCCTGCACAGGACAACACCAAAAGTCCACTGATGAAAAAATCCCAGTGTTCAAGATTGTTGTCTAAAAGGTCCTGGCCTCTCAGATCATGGAATAACCAGAGACGGAAGGGACCTGCGAGGATGATAAAGGTCAACTGTTGGTTCAGCAAAGGACAACCCCAAAGATCCCCAAAACACCAAGGGTCAAGAGTACTGTTCAAGTGTTCCCTGCTGTCCAGGTTCATGGAATCATGGAAAATCTGAGATGGAAGAGACCTGCTGGGAACAAAGAATTGTGGAACATCTGGAGATGGGCAGAACACAAATTGTGTGTCCAACCCTTGGCCCTGCATAGGACAACTCCAAAAATCTCATTAATCCACAAAACCCAACTTTTTAGCCCAAATATGTCTTTATAGCTCTTTGTGCTGCAACTGGGCCTCAGCTCTGGATTGGGGTGTCCCTGTGTGGGGTGGAGCCGTTGCTGCTGTCCCTTGCCATGTGCCCTTGGTGCTGATACAACAAACATGGGATTATCTGGTGACTGTGTTCCTGTCAAATCTCGTGTTTTCCTTGCAGATAAGGGCAGAACTGCAGCAGGTGCTTTTTATATCCTTAATTTTTGTTTGCCTGGGTGATCCCAAATGCTGTTTGCCAGTGCCTGTGCCTCGAGGCCAGTGTTCCCCCCCTCAAAACAACCTCAGTTTTGAGTTAAAGGGATAAAAAATGACACAGTTTTGGCCAAAACTTCAGGGTTTATTTCAAACCATACCGCTGCTTCCTTTAGCCCCAAACTCCGGCCCCAGGAAGGCCGAGCCCCAGCCCCGCTCTGGGCCGGCTGTGCCGGGGGCTTGGGGAGGGGATGAAGGTCGGGCCCTGTTTGTGCCTCCATTTCCCCATCCCAGCGCCGGTGCGGCTCCGTTCCAGTGTTGGATCAAACTCTCGGAACCATCCCACAAACCCGGGCCACGCAGAGCTGCAGCCAAGCCCTCCCCGGGCCGAGGCCGGGCCGAACTCGAGCCACCGCTCCGGGACACGGCAGCGGGAAGGCGGCGGCGCAGGGCAGCGTCTCCCTGGGATGCAGAGCTGAGGGACGCTCGCGGTGTCCCTGGGGTGCCTCGGCTCGGCGCCCGTGTGTGCTTTGGCACAGGGGCCAAGGCCGCTCGGTGGGGCCGCGGCACCTGGTTCCCTTCCCGCACCTCCTCCCGCGGCCCCGTTAAAGCGGCCGCGGAGCCGCCCCTCGGCCCCACCGGCTGCACACCGCGCTCCGGGATGATGCTGCAGCTCGTGCTCCTCGCCGCCCTCGCCCTCTGCGGTGAGTCCCGCCCGGAGCCTTCGGCCTCGGCGTCTCCTGACAGCCCCCTTGACCGTCCCAGCGGGGACTCAGCCCGTCCCTCTGTCCCCAGGGCGCTGCTCCGAGCTGGATCTCGATGGGATGCAGCGGGTGGTCGGCGGCTCCGAGGCGCGCTCGCACGCCTGGCCCTACCAGGTGAGTCGTGCCGGGCTTCCACGGGCACTGCCGGGGCTCTCCTCGCCCCGAGACCCCGCGCTCAGCCCCGGCCCGTGTCTCGCCCCCCTCCCCAGATCTCCCTCCAGTATTACTCCGGGGGCAGCTGGCACCACACCTGCGGAGGCTCCCTCATCCAGAGGAACTGGGTGATGACCGCCGCCCATTGCGTGAACAAGTGAGCAGGGCGGGGACCCCTCCCGCCTCTCGGGAAAGCTCCTTTCCCCCGAAAACCTTTCCGAGCAGAAATTCGGGCTGCCCCAAGCCGCAGAGAAGCTGCTCGTGGAGGGCTTTCGGGAGAGCCCCAGGCAGGGGCTCCGTGGGTCTTCTCTGGGAGCATCCTCTCCATGCTCTGACCCTCCCGGATCAGCTCACGCTTGGAATGACCGTACTTTGGGGCTGATGGAGCGTTTTTGCACCTTCCCGGCAGTAACTTGAACTACCGTGTGGTGGCCGGCGAGCACAACCTCAACAGCAACGAGGGCAGTGAGCAGGTCTTCAGCGTCAGCAAGATCATCGTCCACCCCTACTGGAACAGCAACAACGTGGCCGCGGGGTAACGCCCGCGGGAGGGGGACTTGGGGGGAGCCCGGCTGGGATTTGTGTGTGTGGGAGGGAAGGGGGTCACGTAACATCCTCTCTCCGTCCCCGGCAGCTACGACATCGCCCTGTTCCGCCTGAGCGGCTACGCCACCCTGAACAGCGCCGTGCAGTTGGCGGTGCTGCCCCGGGAGGGCACCGTCCTGTCCAACAACTACCCCTGCTACATCACGGGCTGGGGCCTCACCCGCAGTGAGTGACGGCTCCTCCCGCCCCTCATTCCCCCGAGACCGCGCGACGCCGGGAGCCGGGGGAGCTCTTGGAGCCCTCGGCGGCCCCGGGAGGCTTCGCTCGGGGCTTTGCTCAGGGCACGCAGGTGCCTTTGGGGGGCTTTGGGGGGACGGACGGGGCCAGAGGGGCTCGGCGGGGGCCGCGGGCTCTGCTTCGGCCGGGCCCTCGCGGGCTCCGGCGGCTCCGAGCCGGCGCTGACGGGCGCCGG
>VZRX01003703.1:0-24417 GCA_013398075.1 Notiomystis cincta
CCCTGTCCTTGCCTTTCCCACCCTCTCATCCCTGGCCGATGTCGCCACCTCGCGGTCCCTGGACAGGTCCTCCCCCTCCGGGCTCACAGGAGGGAGAGACGGTGGAATTTTGTGCGTGTCCTGCAGGGAAACAAATCCTGGGGCCGTTCCCTCGCTGGGGTGTTCCCCTGCCCCTCCTGAGGCTCCTTCCCCCGTGACCAGCCTGCCTGAAAAAGAGCTCCAAACGCCTGTTTCAAACCCTGCTGCTCCAGGGAACCTGAGGGAGGGCAGCACTGCCTTCTCTATCCCTACAACACATCGTTGTTGCCTCTGAGACTCCTTTGATTTCTCGAGGGTTAGAATTTTTTCTTATGTTTGTGGTTAAGGGGGTTGGGGGATAAATGCTGCCCTGCAAATTTCAGCTTCTGTGGCTCAGCAAAGCAGAGCCCCTCCTGTGCCCTCTGTTTAACCCAGTGCTGTCAGAAGGTTCAGTGCTAGCAGGCCATCAGTGTGGGACTGATCCCTTTCTCCAATCCCTCCTGTCATTTATGCTTGGGGAGAAAATATCAAGGAACCTGTTACCAAAATTCCACAGTGCAAAGGATGAGTGATCGAGGTTCAAAATGTCAGAATCAGGCACAAGTGGATACACAACTCTGAGAGTTTTCAGTGAATCTTGGTTCGTTTTCAGATCCTGCCTCTTGGGCTCTTCTTTGTTAAAACTGCTTAATTTAGAAAGAGTAGAGTAAACATGTAGGATTTAAGTTGAATCTCTGCTGGAAACCACCTCATGTTTTATTAATGAATTGCCCCATGAAATGAAGTGAATAATAGATGAAGGTAGCTCTGGTGGGACAGAAGAACCTGGCAGTGGAGAGTGTGTGCAAGGTGATGGGCAGGAATTACTGAGGGTATGAATGGGCTCTGAGCACAGGCTGCTGAACATCCAGGGGTGGGGTGTAGAGCAAGTTCCACTGTGGTGTCTCTACAGAACAGGCCAGCTCTGGGCTCTGGTTTGGCTGCTGAGGGTGCAGGAGGAGTCAGGTTTGGGGAGCAGCAAGTCTGGAGCAGGGGAAAGCGTGGTGTGGCAGTGCCCAGGGGGTGTCTGCAGGCTGTGCAGGAGAGCAGTGAGGAAATCAGGGACACTGGGATGGAAACCAGAGCAGAGCAGGGCACACATCCACCCAGGAAGCCAAAGGCTGCAGGATCATTCAGGGATTTCAGGATGCTGGAAGGTTAAATGGTTCACAGTAAATAAGACCTCTTTTCCAGGCTTTTTTTTATTTCCATGACTTGTCATCTGTGTGGCTCATCCTGCTGCCTGTCCAAAGGAATTTCTGTTCCTGACAAGACTTCCAGCAAGAGCTCCTCCTCAGCCCAGACAAATCCCATTCAATTCTCGGATTATGCCACTCACATCAAAAAGTCCTCGTGGTTTTGTTCTGTGCTGGATCAAAGAGAAGGCAGCTACTGCAAGAACACATCTCATAAGCTGTGAATATTTATTATCAGCTCACAGAGAGGAATTTTGTTGTGCTCATGTGGGGGTTTTCATGTTCTTCCCTCAGCTGTGCAAATGAATCACAGCATGTGTGTAATATATAGGCATCAGCTTTTTACTAGGATTTAAACTCTGGGCTACTTGCTCAATCAGGAATTGGAAACACATGGCTTTAGTATGCAGGGCTTTTTTACTCATGAAATGGTAAAACTGTAGTGGCAGCTACAGTTTTCAGTCCAAATTTCAGCGTGCCTTGAAAAGGAATTGGGGTAAAAGAGCAAATATTCCTGTGGTGAACCTTGCAGTACAGAAATTTGTGATGCTTCTTAATCATCTTCAGAGCATTTTGTGGATGTAACTCCTCTCCTGAGATCCAATCTCCTCGAGGAGATTTGCTCAATAATAATGTTTAGGAGGAGGAATGAACCTATTTGTAAGCATAGATCACTTATGCTAAAATGAGGATTAAATGGAGGAAAAAAACTGGGGAGAAGGAATAAAAGTATGGTACAGGTGAAATTTTGTAATGCATTTTGAAATGGTGCTTGTTCAAAAATTGAACTACATTTACTAAAATACAAATAAAAGCCACATAATGGCAAAATAAAGATGCTATAGTCCTCAAATCAGAAAAAAGAAAATCAAATTGACCAGATGTTTAGGATTTACCCAAAAGGAAATTGAGGCTGAGCAAAGTATGGAGAGAAGCTTGTTTTGCCAAAACCATTTCTGGTCGAGAATTTCCTTGTGTCCTACTTCTCATTTTGCCACAGGACAGAGAAATTTATTATTTTCTGTGTTCTAAACTTTGTTACCTCCATAAAGTGATGCCAAATCCTTTGCTAGGACAGGGAGAGGGATGAGTGTTGTGCAGCCTAATAAGGAATGTAACTTTTTTTTTCCCACAGTGCACATTAATCTGTTGTTTTCCCTACCAAAAAACCAAACAAATCCTGCAGCTCTTGCCAAACAGCCTGGCCTTTATCTCCTTCTTCAAGAGTTCATTCACAGTTCCAGCCCCAGCTGCCAGTTTGTGTGTCAGGAGCACAAACTCAGCTCGGAGCTTCCCCGCTGTCCCTGGGACATCCCTGGAGGAGCTCTCCCAGCTCACACTCCCTGCAGATGTGATCGTGCTGCAGCCCAGAGAATTCCAGGATAAAAAGCCGAGGGAGCAGAGTTTGCAGGAGCCACTTTGGAGCTGGAGGTGCCCCAGCAGTGTGACCTCAGCCAGGTGAGTGCCTGGCTGGTGTTTACTGGATTAACACCTTTATCACCAGGGAAAAAAGCTCTGTGTGACCCACAGCCAGCAGGGGAGAAAATGCTTTGGGTTGCTTGGATTTGTTTAATATGTGGCTCCCTCAGAAAGTCTGTGCTAACTCTGAGCCAAACTTTGCTGCAGGATTTATTGCCAAAGCAAGGGTGCTCTCCTTTCTTCTGGGAGAAGCAGTTTCACTCTCTTCTCTCTACAGGCATCCTTTAGAGTTATTCCAAAGACTGATAAAGTGTGATTTGATCTCTGCTCATATAATTCCCTGTCTCTGATCTTCCAAAATATTTTCACTTCTCACTGAGGATTCTTTCACTGTGAAATTCAAAGGGGTGTTTTACTTTTTTTTCATTGTTCTTGTGAGGGAGAGATTTTTACTGTGTCTAAAATAATTGATAAGTGGATGTATAAAATAATGGAGTGGCCTGATAAGGAGCTACTGATTAATTTGCAATCTCTTTTTTTTTGTTATATTAACTTTTATAAAAAGGCAGAATGGAGAAGTACTGGAATTCTGAAGAAAGTTGTTTCCTGTGGTTTCAGCACAAAACCTTGGCTTGAATGAATCAAGTGACACTGCTCTTTGCATTTTCTTCAGAGCTTTTTATAGATCACTTGACTGGATTAATGTTAATTGTAACAGTTGGCACCTACTGTACTAAATTTCTTTTTTAAAAATCTAACTGGAATTGTACCTCTCTGATGTTAACTAAAAATATGTGTGTGATCTTGAGGCTCTGCTGGAAGCCACTGAAGGACAAGGTTTCTTGAAACATGAAGACACCTGTGAACTTTGGAAAATCATGAAAGGAGCCACTGCCTTTTGTCTCTGCTTGCAATGATCTTTAAGAATTTCAGCTTTTTATTGAAGGTTTCACCTGGAAATCAGGTGGAGGCAAAACTCTGCTCTGCTGCTAATCCCATTGCTTTTTAAATGCTTTGCCCTTGCCTGAGGGGAAAGAGAGAATAGTTTAAAGTGTTTCACAGGCAACTGCTCCAGGATAAACCCTCATGGGAAAGGCAAGGAGGGGAGAAGGGGAGTCCAGCCAGAGTTTATCCTCTCTGAATGTGTTCTGCCAGGACTTTGAGTAGTTTTGACTATGAAATCAGCACTGCACTGCTGAACAATCATGTGTGTATATTGATTTTGATCAGTTTCTGAGCTGAAAAGGTCCCCCACACCATCAGCCCTACAAACCTGGGGCGATGCTCGTGCCAGAGGGAGTTGTTCCCCCTTGGGCACAGCAGCTGCAAGGGCAGCTTTTCTCAGGAGCTTTTCTCTTTGCTTCAGGGCTCCCATCCTGAAGGGTCAGGATGGGTCTGCACTTTTTCTCACCCCAGGAACTGCTGACTCAGAGAGCTGGGGAGAGAACAAACTGTGAGAATCAATGACAGGCTCTTGGCAGAGCTCCTGCTGCACCCCTGGGCTCGGGGAGTGTCAGGCTTGGTCCTGGGCCAGCACCCACCCTCTGCAGGGCAATCCACGTCCTGCAGCCCAGCTGAAGGAAAGCCTGAGTGCTGGAGCACTGTGCTGTGGCAATACAAGTGTTGGAACTGATTTTATGGTAGGAGAGCTTTGGTTCACAGCCTGAGGATTCTGCCAGGCCTGGATGCTGCCCGTGAAAGCCAACAGGTTGTGGAGTCCTGGTGTCCAGCTGCTCTCCCCCACATTCCTGTGATAGACATGAGCAGACACTCCCAGATGAAAATGTGTGGATTCCTCCCTCGATTTTAAGTTGCAGAATGAGGTTGGCACCATCCTGGCTCTGCAAGAAGGCAAATGCTGGTGTCTCCTTCCTGTAGCTAATTCTTGAGCTAACAGAGAAACCTTTATGTGCCCATAAAAGTGCTGAGTTACAGAGGCCATAAAATGGCCAAATTAACCTTATTTTGTTGGAAAATCCAAATACTGGATGAAAGAAGGGCTAATGCTGCACAACCAGAGCCCAGAGCACAAAATAAACTTGGTGTGTCACCCAGTCAGAGAGAGCATCACCATCCAAAACTACTGGGAAGCCCTGGCTCATGGTCCTTAATACTGGACAGGGTGCTATTAAATTATCCTGTGCAGAAAATTTGATCAAAATTGAATATATTCTTACTAATGCAATTTCACATCCACACTACACGGATTTAACACTGACTTTATACATTTTTATTGGCTTATGCAGAGGAAGAGAGGATATCCAGTCCAGCATAAAGCCTCCCAGTTAATGTCTTGAGCTGTTTAAAGAATTTGAATGAGTAAATTTCTCCAGAAGAGATGCTTCTGCTGCAGCAGTAGCAGTGGAACAGCCAAGATCATGAAACCACAGTGTTTATGAAGTGGAAGATTTTCAACTGCTTTAAGTTCCCCTGCACTCTTAATACAGATTTGCAAAGTCATTGCATTGTAAGGACCTGTGATCACTCTGCACAGCAAGTGAGAGCAATAACCTTTTCCAGCTGGAGCTCTGGAAGTTCCTTTAATTAGTTTTACAGAAAACCAGTTCAGAGTAATTTAAAGCTTTTGGCTGCAGGGCTGCTTTTTTGGAGGCACTCACTGGTTTGAATGTTCTGAAGCAAACTACAGACACAGAGATGTTTGGGAAAATACAAAACTGTGTTTGCAAACAGTGGAATTCTTGAGTCCCTGTTTTGCTCTTGTAGTCCAAACAGTGGCTTTGAGGTTTGGTGAGGAGTCAGTGCTGAAGGAGCAGAGTTTAGGGCTGGGAGGTTTTTGGGTGTTGTCAGGACAAGCACAGAGCTGCAGGTACAAAAGAGGAACCTGAGATCCAGGGGTGGGTGGCTGTTACTCCTGCTAAGGTGACAACCTGGTACCTAAAAATGGACAAAAATCTTCAAACTGGGCTCATCCAATAGCAGAATGGTTTGGGTTGGAAGAGGCCTTAAATCTCACCTCATTCCCCCACCCTGGGCAGGCACAAGGTTGGTGCTTCCACTATTCCAGGTTGTTCAAAGTCCAACCCAACCTGGCCTTGAACACTTCCTGGGGTGGGGAGTCCACAGCTTCTCTGGGCACCCTGTGCCAGTTCCCACCTGGTATCCAACCTAAACCTTCCCTCTTTCAATTTAACACCACTTCCCCTTGTCCTGTCACTGTCTGCCCACAGGAAAAGTCTCTCTCCCTCTTTTATAAGCTTTCTTTAGGAACTGAAAGGCTGCTCTGAGGTTTCCCTGGAGCCTTCTCTTGTCCAGGCTGAACCACCCCAGCTCTCTCAGCCTGGGAGGCTACCCCAGGGCATGGAATATGCTGTGTGCATCATTTCTGGCATCCCTCCTCCCAGGGGGGGCTCCTGAACCAGCAGGAACGTGGTCCTGAGGCTGGGGTGGGCCTGAACTCAGGATCCACTTCTGGAAAAAGCAGATTCATTTTCAAAGCTGTGTCCAACTGTGGCCTGAAATCCTGCCTGGAAATGCACTTTGCCCTTTTAGTCCTGGTGCTGTGCATGGGAATTCCTTGGGGTCCTGCAGCTGGAACAGCAAAGTGGGGTGTGTGATAGAATTTCTGTGTTACAACACCCCGAGCCTCCTCCTTGCAGAGCAGTTTCTTCTGGCACCGAGGGCTCTCTGCAGCTGCTCAGCCTCTGGGGCTGAAAGTGCTGGGTTTGAAAAGAAAAACCCAGCCCTGCTGTCCCTGCACCCCTCGGGCTGGGCTGGGCTGGGAGGGATGGGAGGGATGGCTTGGCTGAGCAGCTGCAATAACTGCTCTGCCCGAGTTTTCGCCCTGAGTGTCACTTGGCCACACAGAGTAACAAAACTGGGCTGAGAGAGGGGACTCCTGATCAGGTTTGTGTGTTTATTGCATGAATTCGAGGGTGAGGAGGGTGTAGCTGTGCTTCCCCTCCTGCCTGGACAGTCAGTGCTGCTGGATCTGGGTCTCCTGTGTGGCAGCTGGGGGAGAGAAAGGTTAAGACAGGGAAATGTGAGTGTAAAGAAACCCTGTTGGATAGTTTAACACTTAAAGCTTGTCTTAATGCTCTGGTGAAGAGCTGGATTGCAAGTGAATATCCCTTTAATTTATGGCTGCTCCTGAGGCCAGGAGCTGGTATTTGCCCTGTGCTGAATGTGATTTATTCTGCTGGCTCTGGCTGAGGAATCACCTCGGGGTGTAAACTGTGAGTAAAACCCAGATTGTTCCGTGGTCAGGCTGAGGAGGGGACTCTGCACCAGCTCAGTTTCACTCTTCTGCTGAAACCCTTTTTCTAATCAGAATGGGAAACTCTCTGGAAAAACAGAGGGGCAGGGAAAGGCTTGAGAGCTCAGAGGTTGAAAGCTCAGTGGTGTGAGCCCCCTGTACTTCTGCTGATACCAGGGGGGTTGGGTGACCTGTAGAGCTCTTCAGGACTTTTTTCCCCCTTCCTTTCTCCTCTGTCCCTCCCCTGGAGTGGTCCCTTCTCTCTGCAGAGTGACAGAGTGTCTCTGAGCTGGGGCACAGTATTTTTAGGACTGTGTTTTTAGGACAGCTCATTCTGTGTCACAGGGCAGAGCAGCTGCCAAGCCCTGCTCAGTGTTCCCTCAGCACTGCAGGAGTTGTTGGAGGTGCAGCTGAACCAGGGCTGGGGAGCAGGGGATGCTCTGCTGCTGTGTGCCCCAGCAGGAGGAAGGAGTGTGGTTCTTACTTTGGGAGCTTCAATCATCAACTGAGGGTCAAAAACTGGGAGCTGTTTCAAGAATAAACCTTGGGATGGGAGCCAGGTCTGCCTCAGGCCATGTCCTGGTAGGTGAAGAGCCCAGGAGAGGAGGGCTCAGCTGCTCCTCCATCCTCAGTGCTCAAACCACCAGGCTGTTGTGTAGAAACTGCACTGATGTGCTTGAGGGAGGGCTTTCCAAGGAGAAAGAGAGACTTTGTGGAGTTTAAAATGGGCAGCTTTGGGTTCCTGTGAACCTCCTGGTTCTCCAGGTGGTGATGGGACTTCAGTGCCTCCTGGGTGGGGGTGAAACACCCAGCAAGCAGCTGAGCCCCCAAAACACACTCCAGGTGTCCCAGCGAGGGACAGGAGAAGAGACTGGCAGGAGAAGCCTCCCCCTCGTTGGTGCTGCCCTTGCTGAGCAGTGCTGGCAGCCCAGGGCCAGGAAGTGTTTTTGCCACAGAACATTCCAGGCTGCTGTGGAATGGAGTGTTAGCCCTGGAAGGACTCAGGTTCCTGTCTGGCAGACAGAAGGGGAGAAAGGGCAGGGGATGAGGTCATGACAGACCCATCTCAGTGAATTAGGCAGTGACAAACTCCTCATCACCCAGGGGCTAATTTCAAAACAAACAGACTTGATTTAGAATGTTAGATAGCTCATTTTTAATTAATTTTTAATGATCAAGAACACCAAGTTATCATGAAATAATCTATATCCCACCCAAATTAGGCAAACTGTTTTGTTGTGGTCCCTGAGGTGCCTCTGGAAAATTGACAAGTTGTTCTGCACTTGAATTTGAAGAAGTGGTTTGTGGAGGGAAGCAACTCTGTTTGCCCTGTCTTGGGAGGCCACCTGCCAAGGGAGAGGCTTTGTGACCCTTTTTTTGAGGGAGATAAATAACCAGAAAGTAAGAAAATTACAGAGTGGCTTCGGGAGGGACCTTAGACCCCATCCAGTGCCACCCCCTGCCTCGGGCAGGGACACCTTCCCCTATCCCAGGCTGCTCCAAGCTCCATCCAGCCCAGCCTTGGACACTTCCAGGGATCCAGAGGCATCCACAAACAGCTTTCACTCACAACAACAAAGCCCATGATAAATTTGCCATTTCCAAGTGTTCCTCATTACTCTTTTGTATTTCTCCTGCTGTGCTCACTTGCACACCTGCAAAAAGCTTGTTTTTTTCCTGCAGATTCGTGGAATCTCCTCCAATTTGTGCTGCAGGTGGCTCAAGGAGCACCAGCTGAGCTCACTGCAGCTGGACACAGCCAGTGGCTGTCAGAACCATGTGGTGCCATGCTCCAGAGCAGGATTTTGGTTAATCCAACCTGCATTTGTCTTTATTGCTGTAGGCAAGGAAGGGGAGATAAATCTCACCCAGAAGGAAAAGGAGAGGAACTGACCCATGGGACTTTTCCAAACAGGGTGAGCTCAGATGCTCTCACCACTCCCTCTCTTGAAGCAGATGTAGCATCCCTCAGGTCCTGAGTGATTTCTGTAGTTGGTTTCTCATTTGTAAAACTGTTTTAAAGGAATTTATTTGAGCTCCGTGGGTGCGACCGTAAACTCGCCAAGTTTGATACCAGGATTCTGGGAATTAAGGTCTGAGAACATATTGTTTGGGTTTTTTTGGTTCTTGTTGTGCTTTTTTAAGACTTCTAGTTCTCATCAATTATTTGCAAATATTTGCTGCTTCTGGGAATTCAGTTCCCTGAAATGTAACATAAAGTTCAAAGACAATAGTACAAGCCAAAGTATTGTCACTTAAATTAAGATGGGGGAATGTGGAAATCTGGTTTTGTGGTTTTTTAGGCATAAGATTTGCAGTAGATAATTCAAGCTTTAGTGGCCAGAAGAAGAATGTAGGAGAGAAAGATGGCCCAGCCCTTCACACATGGTGCAGACTGGGAGCCAAGCCTCACTCTGCTACCCTTTCAATCAATCAGACAAAGCAAAATGTTGGGTTTGTGCCTGGCCTGGGCTCTTTCCTGATAAGAATTCTATTCAGACAAAAATATGATCCTTATCTATAAGATCTTTTGGGGGTTTATGCTTTCCTAGTCTTTAACATAATCTAATTTATAATCTGGGCCGTTTAGTTTTATTTTAAATAAATCATTTAAATAAATCATTTAGAACAAGTCACCTGCTCTCCTGTTGAGCACCAGGAGTGGTATCAGCTCTGGACTTTCAAGAACCTTCACAGTTTGCCCAATATTGATCTTTCCTGGACAGGAAAATGTCTTCATCAGTGCAACTCTTCTGAGATCAGAGGTACCACGAGCTGAAGGGGCAGTGCCTGCAGCAGGGCCGGCTCTTTGAGGATCCTGAGTTTCCAGCCTCGGATGAATCCCTTTACTACGACTCAGCAGCAAAAGGAAAAGTGGAATGGAAGCAGCCCAAGGTAATAGGAATGTTTTTCTCACTCCTGTTGGCTCCTCCTGCAGGGACGCTTCCCCCAAGAGGTGTCTGAGCAAGCCTTTGCTCTGTTTGAATTTCCACCCTCTCCCTCAGCTGCTCCAGCTTGGTTCTGGTGCAGCCTTAGCAGCAAGTTCTGCCCAGGGGGAGTGGAGAGTTCCCCTTTATTGGTTGATGCCAGCTCTGGTCTCTGCATGGCTCTGCTGAATTCACTATGGATTTTGCCTCTGACTTGTGTAAAACCTCAACTACCCACCAGTGATTTTCTGTGCCAAATGAACAGCTGTAATCTGTAAGCAACCAAGAGTGCTTTTGTGTCTATTTGCCACTTTTACTGGCATCTTAGCAGCAAAACAAGTATGTCACTTGCTTTGAATTGTGACTAATGTAGTAGGCATTTCAAATCATGAATACCACCTGCATTTGGGGCCTCTTAGTTGGTTTGCTCTGAGGTTTTATGCTTCACATGTGCTTTTAAATCAGTTCACAGCCATAAGCAAGCAATTCAGAAGAACACAAACCAATTCCCAGCCTGGCTTTCCATCAGTGTCATCTGTTCTTTTACTCTGACAAGTGTAATGGAGAGGACAGTGGAAGCCTCTAGCCAGATACACACAGCATTTTTGCCCTTAAGCATGATGAATTTCTCCTTTACTTCACCCATGTCCATGTTTGGGATTAATCTTCTGGAAGGACAAACTTGGCTGTCTGTCCTTAGAAAATATGATGCCAAAGTGATGTGCTCCACATGCAGCTTCTGCTCTTCTCTGCCCTCTGTGACAGGGACAAGAGATGAGGTTGACCAAGGCTTTATTTGCCAGGACAGCCTGAGATTGCTTCTCCTTTTTGTTTCTTCTTGTTCTTCCCTGGTGGTGCTCATTCCTCACAGCTTCAAAATTTCAACTTCCCTGCTGAAATTTTAGTGAGCAGTCCAGGGGTTGCTTTCCTGCTTCTCATTTCAGTTTTCCAAGTAAGACATGAAACTGAGGAAGGGGGTGAATTAATTTGGGAAAGAAAAAGAAGACATTCCAAAGTCTGTGGGTTTATTTTGATTTCTGAGCACTTTCCTGTTTATTGGAGCCTTTCATCCCCTCCTAGAAGGGGAAATACTGTGCAACCAGTCACAGTGAGGTCAGGAAGAGTGTTTGTTCTTCGTAAGAGATGTGAAGCAAGAGCTAAACTCTAGCCAGGGATGCCATTTTAGGGCATTCTTGTGTGTATGACTTTGTTCAAGGTGGTGGTCAGTGGTTTGAAGTCTAATTGTAGGTCAGTGATCAGCTTTGTGTTCAATTATTACCCACATTAAAGATGATGTTAATGTAGGAAACCATTCACATAAATTTCTCCGTCATTCATCATAAAACCACACACAGAGACTGACTTGACACACCTGAGATGTTGAACCACATCCAGCCAGTCCCTGGCCTCTGCTGACCATGGTGAATTCAGGAGCTGATGCCAACAACACAAAACCATAGAACCTTCTAGGCTGGAAAAGACTTTTAGGTTGAAAAAGACTTCTAAGATTATTGAGTCCAGCCCTCACCCTGACCCTGCTGAGTCCACTACTAAGCTGTGTCCCTAGCACCACATCTGCAAAAAACCACTAAAAAACCACTTCCCATGGCAGCCAATTCCAGCTCTTGACAACCTTTTTGGTAAAGAAATTTTTCTTCATGCATAACCTAAACCTCCCCTGTGAATCCTCTGCTGGTGTTTCAGAGCACTGGGCTCTGCTATACCCCAGTTCCTCTGAGATAAACCTGTAAAACAACAACTGAGCTGAACATGACCATGTCCAAAGGTGCAGCATCTTCCAGAGCCCTTCAGCTCATGCAGGAAGCCTCCTGGGGAGGTTCTCTGTGGGTAAAACCTGCTGGTTTGTTGGAAAAAGAGTAAGAAAGATCCCTTCTGTTCAGTGGACATTCTTTCTGCTCATTGATATTATCATCAGAGCCCATCCTGCCCTTTTCCTGTGATTTCCCTGGAGTTCCCCCCCCTGCCAGGCTGAGGTGGGGCTGGGGGTGGTTGTGTCCAGCCAAGAGGCAGGAGAAGCCTCTGCCCCCCTGTACCTGGGATGTCCCCAACACCTGTCCTGGTTAACCCCTCTCTGAGGCAAACACTGCCTCTGTCTGGTGGTCCTGCTCACTGTGGGCTGGAGACACCAAGGAACGACTCTCACAGCTGAATGGATACTTTGTCTTTTCTTTTTTTAACTAAACCTCGTGTTTTTGTGAACTTTTTCACCCACCCTGCAGAAGGGATGGAATCTCAAGGATGTCTTTGTCAGTGCTAAACAAACAGCAGTGATCCCCCAAGCAGGGCAGGCAGGCATGTGAGGAAAGAGTGGGTGAGCTTTGCTCCAGACACAAACAGTGTTCTTTAGTTCTTCATGAAGGAAAATAGTCTGACCCTACAGAATGAGGCTCTTATCATGTGCTTTCCTGGTTTCCCTGCTTGACCCTGTGTTTTATAAGCCCTGATTCTGCTTTCATCTGCATCTTCTCTTCGTGGAAGGGCTGTGATTGCATCCCTTATGTTCTGGAAAGACAGAGCTGTTTGTGTTCAGGAGACAGCACAGAAAGACACCGTGGGACAGGACTGCTGAACTGCTTCCCAGGAAACCCCTCCTGTGTCCCAGCCCAAACTGCTTTCTTTGATTAAATTCCCATTAATTCCAAAGGTCAGACACCTGGCTGAAGGTGCAGAAGTGCATTTGCACAGTCCAGTGTCCTTTTTGCTAGAAACACGGCATGCCATGGGCCCCAGTCTCCACTCCTCCCTGCAGTTTTCCACCATTTTCAGGGGTGGTTATCACCATGCCAATAAAAAGTCCAGGAAATAAGGCACTGCCAGGTTCTGGAATGATACAGTGGTAGGAATCAACAGAGCAAGTGTCTCCCCACTGCCCAAATGGGGGATGAGCAGGTTGGTGATTTATGCAGGGCTGAGAGAATTCAGGAGCTCTGACTTGTGCACCTTCACCTGTTTACTGCAGGCAGCACCAGCTTTTGTTTGCTTCCATCTGGTGGAAAATGATTTGTTGTCTCAGGAGTTGGAACAGTGCTGATTTGAACCCTAAACCCTCCCCTCTGCCTTGTTACCTGTTTAGGATTTTGCTCTTATTTGGAGGGCAGAGGAAGTTTGGGGTGAGTCCCTGCATGAGCACTTAGGTTTTGCATTAATGTTCTTTACTCCACAGTGACAGGATTTGTGGTCTCAGTGTCCTCCAGAATATTCCTCAGTAACCCAGTTGTCATAAATTCCATGGAATGAGGGTGGTGAAAGGCTTGGCTGTCAGGAGTCAGCACTCCTGGGTTAAACGTCCCTCAGAGGTAATGCTCTTCATCATTGAATTCCTCTGTCTCTTCTGTAGCTGTGTCACTGCAGTCTAGCCCTGTTTTGCAGTTTGAACAAGACCAGAGACATCTGCTTGTGCCTGGGACTCGTGTGGAGCCCAGTGGTGCCTGCAGGAGAGGGAGGTGCCCTGGCACTGCATCAGCCTTTGAGCAGTTGCATGACCACTGCAAGAGCAGTTTCGGGGCATGCAGAGGAGTGACAGCTCATCACACCCTGGGCTATCTGCCAGCCTGGGGCCTGGGGGGAGGCCAGAGCTGGAACAGAGTGGATATTAAAGGGGAATGGCAGCTGGCATGGCAGTGGTGTGCACTCCTGTCAGGGTGGCTGCACTGCTGTGGGACAAAGCGATGGGATTGTGAAGCCCCCGTGAGCAGTGACACCCCCCTGGTTTGCCAGACCCCTCTCCATGCTCTCTTCTGGAGTGTGGCTCTTTTTTCACATCTAAATGTGCCTTTTTAATCCCTTCAGCCACTTTTTTCCTTTTTTTTTCCCCACTTAAAAATACAGAGCAACAGCAATCCTCTTGCTTAATCAGAGGAGGGGTCCCTCCCCATCTCTCCTCCTCACCCCTAAAGCTTCATGGGACATAATTATTGTTTTCTTGAAAAAAATACTTATTCTGCAAAGGCTGCATGCACTGAAACAGCTGAAGTTTAAGCCTCTGTTTCCCTGTCTGTCCCAGAACCTGCTGCTGGTGGTTATTGACTCTTGTCCAAGTGCAGGTAAACAAATTGCAAAGCTCTGTGTGCTGCAAGGTTGGTGTATGCACTGGCAGGAATGGCACATGTGGCACCTGGGAGGTGAGGAAATGTGTCTCAGAGAGAGGTGCTGAGCTCTGAGGGAGCTCACAGATCCTTTTATGTGCCTCAAGCATGGCTGGGGACACAAAGGTGGTTTCAGGCTGGAGGCTGTGTGGGTCTGTGTCTTGCAATTTGCTTGTTTGCTGTGCTTCTCTGGGGCCTGTTTGGAGCAGAAAAGGGCTGTGAAAGGCTCAGCTTTGCACTAAGATAAAATCAGTCTTAACTGGCTTCTTTTCCTTGTGTGTCTGTCACATCCTGGGTCTCAACACCGTGGAAGTTGTCCTCCACAGACACTCCAGCACCCCTCAGTGGGTGGTTTTCAGACATCCTCTCCATGGGTGCAGCTGTACAGGGATACCAGAAGATTTTAGGGCTTCATAGAGGATCCTGCTGATCATTTTAGCAGGCACTTCTGCATGCTGTCATTAGCTGTGAGTGCAGTGGCAGGGAGGCAGTTTGCCATTGCTTTACAAATAGTTTTCCTTGCCATTAAAAGCAGATTTATCTCGTGATCTTCAGCTAGGGCTCATTATTACCTGTGGGAAAGTTTTGAGTCAGATGTTTCTTTGTTAACTGCACACGTGTGCACATGGAGAGGATGACTGCAGTGCACCTTAATTTTTATTTGCAGACTCAAAAGTGGTCCAAAAGGTCATGGGCAAAGTAGGCTCTGACCTAAGTTTAAACCCTTCATCTTAAAGAAATAGGAAAGCTGTTAAGAGCTGAACTCTGGGAAGCAGTCTGCCCTGGGAGATAATCAGAGATTGAAGGGGAGGTTTCTGCACACATTAATTATGGGTTTGGGTTAAAATCGTGGGGGCAGGCACCATGTAGTGCTCCAGGCAGGATTCACTGCCTGGCAGCGTGGAGGGGGCAGCTGAGGGGACAACAACAGGCGGAGGAGAAGCCACCAGAAGAAAATAACTCTTAAACGCTGCTGAAGGATCTTTTCTCTCCTCGCCGAGGACAAACCGTGCAGCCCAAACCTCCTGCAAAGGGAGCCTGGCACTGCCGCACCTTCGAGGGGAGCCGTGGGTGCTCGGTGCTGCGGGGCTGAGCTGCAGGTGTCGATCTGCAGAGCAGGAGGAGCCGCTCGCCAGGAGGGCTGGCTGCTCCCTGCCGTGCGAGGAAGGGCAGGAAGGCGTTAAATCCACCGCAGCTGCGGAGCTCCGGCGCTGGCGCGGCTCCCGAGGATGCGAGCGGGGCACAAAAGCATCCTCTTCACACCCGTTGCCTTGGCAACGGCGCATTCAAAGGGCAGGATTGGCAGCGGGCTCCTGCAGGAGATGATGCAGCTGCAATTAAGTGGAATTGTCTTCGAGATGTTGGAATTAATCGTGAGCCGGGAGGGAAGGGGAGGGGTGGTGGGTGCGAGTTAGGGGTAGGACAATGAGCGGCCACCCCCTGAATCCCGGGGTAGCAGAGCTGCATCTGCTCTGTGCTTCTTTAAGGGTGGAATTAGTGCTGCCACTTGGCTTCTGAACCTTGGGTTTGGGGTTTTTATTTGTTGGAGCGACTGAAAATCTTCCTCGAGGGCTTTATTTGTTTAATGAGGGTAGATTTGGGGGGTGGGTGAGTGACCTTCTGTGCAGCTCTTGCTGTTCTGGTGATCCACAGTCTGCAAGTGTGGGGTTTGCAGAGATCCCAGGGTATTGGGCTCCAGGGAGGAGGGGTCCCAAAGTGCAGGGCAAGGTCCTTCAAACCCAGCTCAAAACAAGTCAAGCCTTCCTGTGTGGCCAGAATTCTGCATCAGCTGGGCTCAGAATCTGCTTTCTTGTTGTCTTCTTTGGTGAAATCCATTGATTTGGATCCTTTTCTCCAGCAGCTGGAAATGTAATGTCATTTTCAAGAAGAGAAGCGTGGCCACCTGGTTTTGCCCTGGAGAGATGAGGCAGAGGAGGTCAATTGTGCTTTGGTGCATGAAAGACACAGGAATTCATTGAAATTCAAGACTTTCTAAAGCACTTAACAGCCAGGATTTTGGAGGGGATGTTCAAATCTAAATGTAATCTAAATAAGAGTGCTAATAATTCAAATAGATGCAGGATTGCACTGATCTACAGAGATCAAAAAAGGAACTGGAATTCTCATTTTACCAACCAAGAATGGAATTTCTCATAGAGGGCATCATGATAGAATAACAATGTCATTTGTGCTGCCCTGATGCCATCCTTGATATTTGAAATTAATGATAGTCCCAACTGTTCCAAGTAATTGGTCTTTTTGAGGAGTACAACACATTTTATAAAAATGGAGGGGAGGAATGATGGCTTTTTTATTTTGCTGGGGGAAAATATTGGGTTAAAATGCTTTTTGGTTTTAAATTTAATGTTGCAACTTTTCCCCAGATATGCTAATGAAGCTGAAATATTTCTTGGAGGCAAGAAAACATTTTTCAGCTTTAAAGGGCCTCCCATTGTTGGTCCTTTAAGGTGTTTGGAACAGCATGTTCTGGTGGTGTCCAGCCAAACAATTCACTGAAAACATCATGGGCTTTGTTTTGGGATTTTTCCTTCTCCCCTCATTATTTTCTCCAAAGGTTTTGAGGTTGGGTTGGTTTATTTTTTTTTCTGAAAAGAAAACCTGACACCTTCTAGCACCCTGGCAGGTGAAGGTAGGGAGCTCCAGGCAGCTGTTCCCTACAGTCCATTGCCCTTTCTTGGCTGAGAAATAGCAAAGGTGGGTTTTTTTGGGAGTGTATTTGTGTGTTTCACAACTGGGAGGTTCATTTGGGACTTTTTTTCCCACAGCTGGCTGGAGAAGGAAGAGCTGAACAGGAGGATTTTTGTTACATTAGGCAAATAAAAGATGGTTTAGAGTTCACAACCTCTGAGAGCAGCCTCCTGAGGGTCCAGGGAGATCCAAAGGAGGTTCCAGGCTGACAACATCATTACTACTACTACTACTATTATTACTACTACTACTATTATTACTACTACTACTACTACTACTACTACTACTACTACTACTACTACTACTATTATTATTAATATTATTAATAATAATAATAATATTTATTATTATTAATGATTCCTGTGTTCTAGTGAGCTAATCCTTCATGGAGCCAACGCCTGTAGGGCAAAGGGAAGAGTCTTTACTGCCACAGTAGAAGAGACAGCTGCCACCAGATAAACCTTGTTGAATATAAGAGAAATGTATAATAATCAGCTGAGAAAACACAATGTTGATGCCGGGAAAAGGGAGTGGGAGGGTTGAAATGCCCAGGCCGTGGCTAATTCATGTTCAACATGAATTTCAGTGGCTGTGGCATCTCTGCTGCAAGCCCTGCCTCAGCTTCTGCAGGTGTTCTGCCATCACCAGACAAACTGGAAAATGTGTGTTGACTTTGCAGGTTTGGCCTGTAATTATTCAAAAGTAACCTTTGTCACCAGAGCCTCAAAGTAATAATTAACAGGCTTGTCTCTGGAAATCTGCTGTGCATCTGACCCTGAGAGAATCCTTTCAAACAGCAAATATCTCGTATCAGATTGCATTCTGCTAAAGAGAATTTTAAATTGGACAACACAACCTTCACATACAATTATCAATTTCACCAATGTAATCCCCCCCAGCAAGCTGAAATCTTGATTAATTTGCAACAGCATTTCTGTCTGTGATGAGACCAACCTGATTTCTAGCCCAAATATAAAGCCTGGATGGTGGCTGTGAGGGCAGGGGCCCAGAGCAAGCAGGGTTTAAATGGATTTATGTCCATGGCTGTGTGCACCTGGTGTGGGGCAGGGACTTGGGAAGGAGGGTGAAGCAGTGCTTTGGACCTGCATTGTCACCCCAGGGCAAACCTGTGGCATTTGGGAGGCAGGCAGAGCCCCAAACCCGTGCTGTAGAATTTGAGAGGTGGTAGCTTTATAAGGGAAATATAATTTTTTTTCTGTGCCAAGAGCAGTGATGGGGCTGGGTCCAAGGAGAAGCCACTGGACAGAGCAGTCCCCAGCCACAAAGGGCTGCTGCAGATGTGCTCTTAAGCACTTTCCTGCCCAGCTGTTTTGCTCCTGGAGCCAGGAAGAGGAGCAGAGCTGTGTGTGGTGCCCCAGGACTGCTCTCACACAGCTCAGCAAACATCCCTGAATCCCTCCTGGCAGCTGCTGCTGGCAGGGGCTGGGATTCCTCTCTCAGGGTTCTGTCCAGCTGTGTGAGCCTGGTCCATGCCCCATTCCCTGGGCCAGGGTCTGCAGGTCACCTCCAGGCCCTCAACAACAACCCCCGAGCACCTGATGACATTTCCTTCCCATGGGCTCCATTTCTCTGTCTGTGAAGGCCCACCAGAAACAGGGGCAGGAATTCCACGTTTTTCTAGGATTTGGGGTCTCTGCTCTCCTTTCTGCAGCAGGCTGGTGATGCCCAGCTCTGGCAGATGCTGCACCCTGCACAGACCTTGTGTGCTAATGTGAAAAATGAAAATGTGGGAGAACACAGTGCTCCAGGACCTGGGAGGGCCTCACTTCTTTTGAGATGGGTGTTTAATTTAAGAAGCTCTGTTGAGACTGAAATGGATACTGTTTTGTTCTCTTTAAGATGTTATTTTAAGAAAATGTCCTTTTCTAAACAATAGAAACTTATAAACCTTGTTTAATTTGCTTTTATTCCCACCAGTGATAAAAGCTGGTACCCCTAAATATTAATATCAGGATTTTTGATCCCTTTCAAAGCTTTGGGAATCTCACTGTGCCCAGTTTGTCACCTTATTTGTGCCCAACAGGCTGAGGGTGGGAGGCACCATGAAAACATTGCTTGGCCTGTTTCCATCTTGGTTTCTGACTGGATAAAACATTCCTCCCACAATATTTTGTCCTTAATGCTTTCAGCTGGGGAAGTTGTGACATTTCTCTTCCTGGAATTGCCAAAATGTTCCCAGAATCGAGCTGTTGCTCACCCTTATTCTATGACTTCCATCATTTTATTTTTATTTTGCCTGGAAAGCCTTGTGAAGATGGGGCTTGCCCAGAAGAGGAGATGAGCAAGGAGCTGTAAATCCTCCAGGTCTGACCTCTCCTGTGCAGCCTGGTGGCCCCCAGCTGGCATCACTTTGATGGCTCAGTCCCCTTTCTGGTGCCACATCAGACCATTATTTGGTTTCAGTCCTGCCTTTCTTTGTTGGCTGTGTGATGAGAGGAGGCAAAACCCCATCCCTGCCCTGCAGGGGAGCAGCAGGAGCTGGGGGTGCAGTGGCCATCCTGACACAGCTGCATCCTTCCCCCTCTCCTGGCACCTACCAGCTCCCATTTTTGGGGTGATTCCCTTGGATACATCCACCCTTCCACCAGGGCTGCATTTATTCCCTTAGGAGGAACTTTGGAAAGTGGCAACTTGCTCAGTGCTGTTATTCACCCAAATCTTCCAGGAATATAATTAAAGGCAAACATTTGTAAATGACATGCATGCCTGCCAAGCAGACAGCTCTCTCCAGATGCCAGTATTTTGTTATCTTCTCTCTTGGCACTTTTTCCAGTTTGTATTTCCCTCCCTCAGACTGGATGAAGGTTTTCTCATGTTGTTGTGGTCGTTTCCTCTAAAGAAAAAAAAAAAAATATTAAACAACCTCAATGTCGTTTCTAGAACATAAACAGTACAATTCCAAGGCTCTGAATGTTCCTTTAAAATGTCAGGTTTTATTTAGTTAGTTCAGTTGTCATTAGATGAAAATTGGTTTCTCAAACTGGCTTCTGTTTGCCCTGAGGCAATGTGGTGATGGTAAGAATGACATGGTGAAATTTATTTTGAGACTGTAAAACAAAAAGCCTGAGGATCACATCCCCAGCTAGCATAAGTCTTCTTACAGTAATTGTTAGTTCATTGATTTAGTCCTCCAAAAGAATTAAATGTCTGACTCCTCTGAAGGAAAAATTACAGCCTAAACATGCCAGTTGCAAAGGAAATTGAGGTATTGTTCTGTCAACACTCTTCACCAAGAGTGGAAAGCATCCACATCCAAAAAATGCTTTCTGTGTGAAGAGCTTCATGTTTTTCTCATAGTATTTCCATATTTAAAAGGGTATTTGGGATCAGCTAGAATTTGAGGTTTAGTTAGCCATTCTGTCTTAGATTTACAGAGTAATTTGTTTGAATTTCATGCTGTGTTCCTATGATCCAAGTGTATGTTTCCTTCAAGATTAATTCTATTTAAAGATTAAATAAATATGTATGTTTTCTTGGCTAAAAAGAAGCTTTTAAAAGCTATTTCACAGCTGAAAGAACCTTTTAGAACTGCTGCCTTGCCTGCATGTTGCATTGTTCCTAACTTCATCATAAAGGCTAAAACATTTTGAATTTACATTTTTTTCCCAGCTGTCAGGGAACAAAATGTCCTTCCTTGGGAAAAATACACTTTTTTTGAGAGCAGTGTTATCTCCCAGTTCTCATGCTGAACTTTGGCCAGTGCTGCAGGTGGCAGAGGCCACCTTGAGCTTCTGTGCATCAGGGGATGGAATCTCTGTCTGGAGCTGCCCAGGAGCCCTCTGGGCACTGCCTGCTCCAGTGACCCTTCCTGAGCTTGGCAGGTGGCAAGTGGCTCCCTGAGGTCTGGTTAATAAAGTGTCTGTGCTGTATAAAGCACATTAAGGTCTGATTTTTGCCTGGAGACAGCACTTTCTGCTCTGATACAGTGAATAATTATCAAAATAGATTTGGTTTGTTTTTTTTTTTTTTTCTTAAGTCTGTACTAAATCTCCAGTCCTGTGATGGTGAGCAAAAATTTAAATCTCATTTAGCAGTGATCCATCTGTGGGCTGAGCTTTGGTCTGCAAGTTTAGGGTTTTCTTGCTGCTGCAAGCTTACCACAGGTGGAAGCACTCGTGGGACTGATAAAAGACACAAATTCAGGGATTTTCTCTCCCTGGTCAGCAGGATAACCCTGTGGATAATCCATTTTTGTGCAGAGCTGCTTTGGCTGTGCAGGATCACTCCCTGCAGACAAAGGGCATTTAAGCCTTGGATGTCTGATTTCCCCCCTAAATGGAGATGTGAATGCAGTGGCTCCTCTGCTCCACTCACTGCTCTCCACAAACAAAACTCCTCAGAAGTGAGAGCTGCCTAAAAGCTGCTTCTCACATCTGGGCACACCATTTAACTGCTCAGCTGCACTCAAAGAGGAGTAGCTCGAATGGAGTCCAAACCTTTCAGGTGTAACCCAGCCACGGAATTTCTCATTCCCGGTCCTAATGAGCACGTTTCTTTCCCTAAAAATGTGGTGGGTGTCTCATGCAGCAAAGCAGAGCTGTAGACAGGGGTGGATTGAGGGGACTTCCAGCTCTGCTGGAGTGGAGCAAGAGCAGCCCTTGTTTTGGCTGCAGAGATGATGATTTACAGCTCAGAATCTGCATTTGGGTGCAGTGAAAGCTGTGGGGAGAGAAGCTTGGAACACACAGGGACACCAGGTTAAGTCATCTCTGCAAAAAATTAAAAATTAACATCCCTTCCAGTGCATGCCATGGCTGAGCTGTAAACACCTTGTAAGGCAGGGGAAAAGCAACAGTGGCAAACCTCAGCATCATTAGAAACAGGCCCTTCTCCTGTCTTTGGACAGTTAAGAAATGTGTCCTTAGGTTTTTCATTGACTTGACTTTATCTGTCAGCCCCTGATTAAATAAAGATGATGAAGTTCTCACAGCAATTCCTAAACATTCATGGAGAATCTTCATTTTAAAGGGAATTTTGTGTTGCTTTGAATGAACAACAGGACCTGGAGGTTTGGATCCCTTTTGTTTTGCCCAGGATGTAGCTTCAAATCCATAATTCCAAATCAAACCCTTTGTGTTAAGTGGGAAGTGAGGTTGGGCACTGTGAATATTCCTGAGCTGCCCATAATCACTGCTAAAGGTAGGAGAGAGATTATTTGGATTCCCAAGATTTCTAAACTGGTAAATCAGGAGGATAATTCCTCAGTGATGGCACTGATGTCACTGTCTAAGAGGAATTTGTTTAAAATGAAGTGGTGAATTCAACTCAGTGTGTTTATAGCACATTGGGAAAATCAAAATTTAGCTCAAGCAGTGGAAGAGCTGTGGAAAGAAACAGCATGATATAAATCAGAAAAAAAGTGTCTTGCTCTGTCTTTGCAAGCAAGAAGTCTCTTAAATGTCTGAACAATTTAATCACAAAGATGAAACTCACTGTGCTTCAACTGGGATAAAATCATGACCAAGAAAATATTCTGACTATTCTGACAGGCTGAGTCCTCCCAGGCAGCCAAAGGCTCTTGTCCCTGGATCTGTCTGACTGAATCTCCTGGAGTCTTTGTTTTGGGTTGAAGCAGGAGAGAATCCAAAATTAATTACCATTAATGGTGCTAGGAAGCTTATTGAATATTCAAAAAAGTAATAGAGCATTTTCACAAGTCTTTAAGTGATTAAAGCATTCAAGTTCCTGTGACTTTTCAATGGTTTGGGCATTTAAGTTGCACAATAATGATGTCCAAAGTGACATGCAAAGCTTGTGAAAACATTAAAGCATATTCAGGCTGGTTTCTCCTGGAAGTTCTCTTGAGGCTGGAAAGAAGAAATCCTTGAGATCATTTTGTGTAACAGCATGTTATCCAAACATGTTTTATTCATTTTAGTTCTCTAATAACCATCAGTGCAAGGCCAAATAACCTACACAGAGGGAAAAGCACGTGCCTGATTGCCTGGCAGATACAACAACTGTGATTGTGCTTAATAATCTTCCTTTGGAAGCCACTGATGTGTGTCATCACTCAAAACTGAAGGAAATTATCTCACATGCTGATAGCTTTATTGCTAAATGAAAATCTTTCCAAGACAAGGTTTTAAAAAGATGTTTTAGAGATGGAAGCTGCTGTTTGTTTTTAAGATGTGTGAGTAAAATCCTTCCTGGTAGTTACTGTGATTTTATGATTCTGTGACACCCTGATTGGGCTGAGTCATAAAAGTGCTTTGAGGAATGAGGAGTAAAATGAATGCTGCTGTGTCACTTTGGAGGCAATGTTTTTATAGCTCAGAATCTGAACTCTCTGCATTCCCAGGAGACAAATACTCTGGTTTTCATCTTAGGCTGATCTTTGCCAGGAAAGCTGTCCAAACCAGAATTTTAAGTCTGATATGTGATATGTTGGGACAGAGACCCTCTGTAGACTCTGACCTTCAGAGCAAAATTGTGTTGTGCTGGCTAGAACAAAATTTCTATTAAAAATCAATTCAAAATCCAAAATTTGATACAGCTCAATCCATCTGATAGTCCAAGAAGTTTGTGTCTTACTCTCTGGGCTTTATGTCATTTTACAGCTCCTCTTTCTGTGTTATGGAGCAAACATCCAGTCCAGAATGGTGTGGGGTGGGTGAAAATTCCAGAGATGTCTCTGGAAGGTGTCACTGGATATGCCTTGAGCTGTTTTCCCAGGCACTCACATCTTTTTGCCTGAAGAAAACAAATGGGAGCACACCTCAAAGTGCTGTTTGAAAAAGATGAGGAGTCTGGGAGAAGGGGATAAAGGATTTTTATCCTTCAGAAAGAGTCTGAGATAAATGGTAGATACTGGAATCTAGGCTGAAAGCAAACCCTGCTGGAAAAGGCATGTGGAAAGGAGGAACTTGTTGCTTAAGAGGTTTGTGTTCTTTAATGTGGTGTTTAGATTTCTGCTTTTTAACCTTTAAAGTCTGTGCATTGCCACTGGGCAAGGGAGAAATATCTCCTTTCAGGAAAAACAAATCATCCCCCAGATTAATCTGGATTTCGACTCCAGACAAGGTTTAGATTATTTGACTTTAGTTTTGCCACAAAATACTCAACGTAATAAAAATAATAAATGTGACTTTGCTGAAATCTGCCTGATGCTCTCTTGTAAACAGCAAATTCCCTCCCTCAGTGATGGAGAATTCAATCTGCATCATTTGCCAGCCCCCTGAGACACAGCAGAAGGTCAGGCTGGACAAGATCATGGCCCCTGAGCCAAAATGATGCTCATTATCAGGCAAAGGAAATATTTTCCTCCCCAGCCAGAGCTGGACAGTCAGGAGTTCTGACCTGGGAATAATTTATTCCACACTGGCCCAGTGCTGGATGTTTCAGTGCTGTGAAAAAGTGTGTGTGACTTTTTCCAACCTCCTTTTCTAATTGTTTTTATTCCCCATCTGAGGGAAGCCACCCAAGAATTCGATAGACAAACATGTTTTGAGGAAGCAATAAAAGGAGGGAGCTGCACAGGTGTGGCCATGGAGCTGCTCTAAGGACTGGCTTTGTCCTTGGCCATCCTCTTTCATTGCATTTAATGCAGAGACATTTCCCCTGCTTTGGTGCATGGCTGCATTCAGGTGTTCTTTAAAATGCTGCTGCTGCTGCATCCACCTGCTTTTCTTAGAGCATCAACACCTCAAAATCAGAGTAAATCCTTGTAAAAGCATGTTGCAAGAAAAATCCAGATTAGTGACCCCAAAATGGTGCCTTTGGGATGGAAAACTGTCACTTTTCCCGGGAAGTTTAAATTGTAACCAATT
>VZRX01003704.1:0-53895 GCA_013398075.1 Notiomystis cincta
AGAAAGAAAGAAAGAAAAGATTTTTGGTGTCATCAGAGTTTTCATAAATACCCGGAAAGTGCAGAATTTTTGATGTGTCTGCAGTCATAAAAATGTCTGTTAAGCATGCAGTTTTAAAGGTCAAGTAGGACTCTTTAAATTTCTTGTAATTACAATCTTTATTCTGCTAGGATAGTAATGTTTGCTTACTCTTAAGAGTTAAACTGTTTGTGAAATATAGCAAAATGAAAACATTCCCTAGGTGAGCAAAGATACCGTTTGATCCATGGCAAAAGGAGAAATGTTTTGCTTAGCCAGCTGGTAGAACCCAGGCTGTTCCTTTTATTAATTGATGTAAACACTAAAAGGAAATTATCTCCCCTATACACATATCCACTTCCTTGTGGAAATGTGCACAGAGAATCTCTGGTGTTTCCTCCTTCCATGTTCAATCACATCTTTGCCTTTTAAACATTCAGCAAAAGTTAAGACAATAGTTTCATGGACAGTTTAAGTGATCTGCTGAGGTCTTCTCTTCACCTCCAGCATCTCTGCCACACAGGGAAATCCAGGACATTCTCTAGCTAAGAAAAGAAAATAAAAATTTCTATATGGGCAATGCTGCCCGATTTGATCTGCTGCTTTTAGGCCCTTGGCTCTGCTGATCCATAAGTTATTGCTCCGAGCCCAGTTTCTCTCCAATGAATTTCCTTCAATTCATGTTAGAAGTGGCAGAGAGAAGTGATGTAACTGCAAAGCCATTACCTCATCCCCTGGGGATTGGTACAGGCACAGGAAATCGGTACAATGTACGTGGAAACGAACCAGCAAACCGCCAGCGCCTGCAGACTGCCTGCTGGGCCAGCAGCTGTACAACCAACAGCACATACATAAAGCAGCCATAGCCTTGGCTAATTTTGGATACAAGCAGAAAAAGCATCTTGGCTGGCAGTAATTTGAGCTTGATTTTGGGCAGAGAACCCGTGGATGTCGTGGCCATACTAGAAAGGCAAATCCGTCAGTACTGGGCGTTCAGGAATAGGAAAGCAAAACTCTGGTGACTCAGGGATGCTTAATGTTTTGGGAGCTGGCTTCCATTTGCAAAAGTTTTAGGCAGTTTGGAGTTCAAAAGTGGTCAGATGGGTAAAAATGTGGCAATTTGGAAAAGGTGCTTTAGAAAGGCCCCCAGCAGACCAGGTGCTGGCTCCAAGAGATGTGGATGAGTCCATCACTCTCACCCAGCTCTGAGCACCTCACACAGAGCTGCTGCCAGCGTTGCAGTTGACCAGACACCTTTGCAAATCTGACAAAATAATTTCTGAAATTTTAACCAGGGACTCTTGTCTTAAATAAAGAGATAAGAAGCAGACTGTTTATTTTAGTTCTCTTCCCCCATCTTTTTTTTTCCAATCTTTTACCTGTTTTTTAATATAATATTCTGCTGTCAAGCTCTGCTGCTTGAGTATTAAAGGTACCTGATCCTCTGTGCATCTGCCTGTACTTGTGCATCTGCTAGACTATCCAGTTTAAACACTGGGCCCCTTCAGCTGAGTCTGAGTCTTGCCATTGCAAGCTTGATATCCAGTATTTCAAGGCAATAAATGCCTCAAAAAAAGTAAAATTTTCTCTCGATTTTATCTCATTGATATCAAATTATGGTTTCTGATTCTTATTTGGCTCCACAGCTAATGTTCTTTCCCACTTAGAACTGGTACATTTAGCTCAAGAGAACTGGACAGGAGTCCTTTTGAGCCCATAGTACATCTTTTTCTGTACAATTTCCAAGTGAAGCAAAACCCAGCTCCTTGTCCTAATAAATGGTGTAAATGCCCAAATCATCAGAGGTAAATAGTGGATCCAAAAGACCTCATCTGAAAACTTATTGTCAGCCTCCAGGCAAAGAAAGACTTCTTTAGGAACATTAGGAAACTTTGAAAGTCAGAACAACAGAGATTCAGCAAGTGATACTTCCTGTAAATTATACAGAGTATTCCTAATGACAGGAAATATGAATCTGTGGAATGAAATGACAGTGCTTGGGAAGATGACACATCTGCTGTTTCAGACTGGTTTTAGCCAGAGGTTAAGCCAAGGGCTGAACTTGTCCCTACTGAGCAAGAGGCCAAGGACAGGAGGCTCACAGCTGAAGGGTCTAATTACTGTGGGTAGATCAGGTTGAGCACTGGCCTTGGTGTGTGTTGGCTCTCTCTGCCAGCTCTGAGACAGTGCTAGTGTTAAGTTATCTCTTTTAAAGTCCTTTTATGGTTATTGATCAGCATTTGTCCAAGAACCTTTCAGCGAGCACTCGAGGGGTTACATAAATGATTGGTAAAAAACCACAGAAAGGAACCTGGAGGGGGTGAGCATTAAGAATTCAGTGGTCTAAATTTGGATTTGAGCATTCAGTTTGGGTAATAGTTCATTACTAATGAAATGGCACTGAAAGTAGTGGCCATTGTAACAGGAGGCTTCTGAAATGACCAAGGGTCGAAAACATAACTCTGTTTTCACACATCTTCTACCCAATTTAAGGGTTTTAGCTAATATAGACAAAGTTGTAAACCTTTCTGTTTCTGGAGACAGTGGTGATGTTATTGTTTGATGTACCACTAAGTAATTGTCTGATGGTTCTGCTTAAGTAGAAAATGTGACCTTTTTCTATTTTTTTATTTTGTTACCATCAGTAAATTATGCCCAGCTGAACTCTAAAAGCTTTAAGCTTTTATTTTTCTCTAATGAATAAGCTATTTACTTCATTAGAATGATGGTAGGCTTACAGAAGTAGAGCTTTCACATGGCAGTAAAATGGCATGTGAGTGGTTATAATGGTACTTCCAGATATCCTTCTTACATTCAGTAATTCATTATTATTCCTTCAATTATATGCTCAAGACAGAAGGTTAAATATTGTCATCACCTTTATGTATATATATAAAAGTTGTCATCACCTTTATGTATAACAGCACATATAAACTGGAGAGACCAAATATCATGGTGATATTTGCTTTTAAATAGTGCTAAAAGTTTGCTGCTGACATGGCCACTGTGCTGGATGAGTTGTTTTAAAGCCCCAGCTCTGGTACTCAGTGCCATATTTGGGCTACCTCAGTGGAGGGGACCAGACTCTGATGACAAAAAATCCCAGGTTTGAGGTGTCCCAAGACCTCCTGGAATTATATTTTCCTGATTGGATTCACTTCCATGCTACTGGGTTAGAAATTTTGTACAAAGGGCGGTGATGCCACCTGTCAAACAAAATTCCTCATTCTAATAATTCTAGGAAATCAGCCTGGCTTTTTAAAGAGCAGTGAGGTTTCTCTCCTGCAGCTCCAGGCTCTCTGGAGGCAATTTCTTGACAGGTTGAGTATGATGGCTTCCAGTTGTTCAAAAGTAAGTCTCTTGTCGCCATTGTGCATGGCTAATTGCATTTTATAAAAATGGTTTGCAAGTGATTTGTGAGGGAGATATGCATTATAGCTTGCACTTCATGTTCATTTCCAAATTCATTTATCTCACATAAGTGTTTTCTAAAAGTCAAGAACTAAAAAATATAACGAGGAGTAGTTTACAGAAGTTTATTACTGCAAGTTCTTCTGCAGGGAAATGAACAAAATAAAGTTTAAATGCTTCTTCACTGCCAATAGCTCCCCTTGATCCAATTATAACTTCTTTACCTATCGTTACACAAGACTGATTTAAAGATAACTGTCCAGATTGATCTGAGAAGAAATGCATTAAAATATTTATGTTATTACTATATACACAAAATGCATTAAAGTAATGAGACCAGCCTGACAGAAACTCACAAAATCAAAGATTTTCACAGGGGAGGTTGAAATGCCATTTTTAACACACCCAGCAGAGAGATTACAGCTTTTGTAGGAGATGAAATTATATGCTTTTTTGAGGCTCCCTAATAAAGAATCACTCAGGCATATTGTAATGGTTTCAAAATTATATGGTATTTTAATCCTTTGCATTTGTCTTTATATTATGTAAGTTAGATTTTTATCAACATTTCAACACCTTGTCTTAGTCAAATTATTATCTTTTCATTACTTTTTCTTTTTCATAGGAGTAGCACTATTTATTTTTAACTGTCTCAGTTCTAGAGACTCTTCTTGTTCTCTCTTCCAGGAAATTAGTGGTATTTTTGTTTCAGCTTCGGTTTTAGATCAGCAGTAAAATATATTTAGATAAATTATCAAAGAACTTTGAAAATTATCTCTTAAAAACTAAAGTCAGCTGAATGGCTGTTGGTAACAGCACAAAATCCTCAGATTATTTTCTTAGAAGCAGTTTCTCCAGGTCCAAGCCCCATGGTAAGTTCAGCAATTGCAGCACGAGTGCTGTTCAATACTCAGCACAAAGTCACACCTCTTGATGAACAAGAGGATTTTACTGTCAAAGCAATGGTGAGGGATAAGATGGAGGTCTAATAAATACAGTGGGTGAATTGAGATATATGAGTATTAAATATCAAGAAAAATCTGAGCACTTACATTTTTCTCTAATGCAGTTTTTATGTTCATAACCCTTTGCATTGTACTGTATTCTCTGAACCAAGAGCTTCTGGGTGTCAGAGTGAATTTGAGGATAAGGTGAAAGTATAATAAATAAAGTAGATGAGCTGAAAGATACGAGTATTAAGCATCAAGGACAAAGCAAAGCATTTTACACTAAAGCCCTTTTTATATTAATTCTATTTCACTACCTCCTTATTCCATCTATTGATAAAGTATCCAGCTGGTCAACTGTCAATGAATGTCTGAAAGTTTAGAAAAAATATAGATGAGAGAGGCTCCAGACAGAGAATCCTGAGCTCAGGACTTTATGGTCTCCTCTGAGAGTGGGTGCAACTGTCTGGCAAAATTTGCCCCTGAAAACTCAAGCTTTGCCTTGTGCAGGTTTACCAAATGCAGTGTGAATGCAGAAATGCTTGAGAAAAAACCATGCTCAGCATGAGGTCAGGGCTGGTTCAGAATGATGCATTTGAATTTTAAAAAGCTTGATGCTCATTAACTGCAGAGAGTTTGTTGTGTCTCCCCAAACCAAGACACGTTGCTGCAAAAAAACCTGCTTAGTTCTTGAGGACTAGTTCAGCACAAGAGTAGCATGGAGTATGAAGGGCTATAGTTTAAAATAACTGCTGACAAAGAAACTTCTGTGGGAAACTTGCCAGGCTTATAAAAGGAAAAGATACCATAGCAGAATATAAAAACAGATAAATAATAAATTGCAACTTCGTCTGGAGCTGTGGAGTGTGCTAGTATTTACGGTTTTGAAAGGTTTTATGGAGAAAATATTTTATTTTTTATGTTGTGAAATATATAGCAACATAAAAATGTAATGGTTGGCTTAACCTATAAAGAGTTTTTTAATCAGTAAGTTCCTGACAGAAGGTGGAATTTGTATCTCAGTACAGAATTTTTTTTTTCTTTTAATTTTCGAAGTTCAGGATGCCTTGAAGTTGCCTGACGTTATAGGATAAATTTTCAAAGCTCCATGCAGGAGAGATGCCAACATGAAAAACATCAAGCAAACACTGAGTTATGTTCGTGCATCTCCTGTGTTGTGTTTTGATAATTCCTCCCATATATCTGCATAAAGATAGGGTTTGTGAACAGAATGAAATTATAGATTGAGCTGGTTATTTTCCTGCTTCCACATTATGTGGAAATTAATAAAGTAATTAAATGTTACATTTACTGTTCATTGAATTACTTGGTTGTTTGGTAATTATTAGTGAGATTACAAAGTGACATAAACAACTGTGTGGCTCAAATGTGCAATTATGTACAATATATGCTGAGCTGACACACACAGAACATATTCCCCTGATTTTGCAGGCAATTAATAAGTGCTCATGCAAAGCAGCTTGTGCTAAGAGCTGTAAATATTGCAGCAGAGTCCACTTCTTGTTCAGCTTGTGCTTGCACTGCTTGCTGCCAGTGAAGTTAAACAGAGGCAATTGGACTTGTTCATTGCTAAATGTCATTTAAGGGGATGATAAAGGCAGTTCTGCTCAGCAGCAGCTTACTGTCTTGTTTTGTGTCTCCTGCTGGGACATCTATGTGTAATATCACACTATTCTAAGGAAGTGGTAATATTGAATTACCAGAGATTTCGAGGATTTGTATGATTTGGGCCTTTATTTCTCTAGTAATGTTGCGCAATTCTGAAAAAGGAAAATTTTCTGTGTTTGCACATGGCAATATTCATGTTATTCTTTCCTATTTTCTGGCCTATTTAGTGTAAACTAAGGCTGCATGTGACTGACACTACTGTCTGTGTTCTGATTGTAAGAGAGACAGTGTTCTTACATCTCCTGAGATAATTTCTGAAAAGACAACAGTTGTTCATCAAAAATGAATGAAATCATGACTCACAAGGTTGAGCCACAGCTACCCCATACACCATAGCTGTGCAATATTTTCTAAGGGAGGTCAGCCACAACTGAGCACTTTTATACCAGACATCTGCTGGGTTATACCTTTGCTAGGAGCAAATAAACACCCATACATCTTCTTTAATGTATCTGACTGTGAATACTGAGGCCATCTCAGCTCTGCTCCACTGCTTTCACTGCACTGGCCTTGACCTTGATTTGCTTGCTGGGATGCATGTTAAACAGCTCATGTGGGTAGCAAGAGTGACAATAGGGCACATTGTCTTCTTCTGTAGTTACTCAAATTATGCAGAAGAGAATGAGCCATCCTGATACCTCATTTTTTCCTCTCCTTTTCCTTTTCTTCCAACATCCTTTCTACACCATGCTGAAATTTTATGCTTTTCACTGCAGTCAAGTGTCCAGCAGTTTAAGGCTGTTTATAATCCGTTCATATGTCTCAACACACTGGTTATTCTCTCTAGGCTGGTAGGGAGATAAAGGAGAGCAGCATAAAACTAGGACTATATGTGTATGTTACTGACATTTTCTTCCTCAAATCTCTCTAACCTCTGGGATCATATGACCTTGAAGCAAAATCTTCCAGTGCCACAGCACAGTAAGTTTGCTTCACCCCAGGCTGATGACTTCAGCTGTGTTTTCTGCATTGGCTCAGTAATCTCTATAAATCTTGCACGTTTTGCTGCTAGTGCAGGTCCAGGTGTGGCTTTCAGTGTCACCAGTTACTGCTGTTCCTTCAGTCCCTTTGGCAATTTGAGTCATTTCCCGGAGAACTTGCGAAGACTGATTTATGAGGGCATTTGGCTTCTGTGGAGAGCAAAGCAGAAGGAAGCAAGGGAGGGAAAGGTTTGGTTCTGTGTCCCACACAGCTCCAAATGGGAAGGAGCCAATGCAATTCCAGTCTGTGTGTTGCCAGTATTGCAGTGCTGTGCTGCAATCCCTTGATGAACACGCCCAACTCAGTGAGTGGAGGAGTCTGTGGCAGGTCCTGCTCCCTTCCACCACTGCCTCACCTCCATGGCCTTGCCTTTATCCAGCAGTGCACCAAGGAGTGGTCATGTGAGCACCCTTGCTGTTTGAACAGTGGGAAGGATGAATGGAGTTGTTTCCATGGAGGAAAGTCACACAAGAAGTTGAATGACAAAGGGTAGAATCACTTTTATGGGCATGATGTGCTGCACACACAGCAGAGGCCCCTTGGGTGTTCAACTGCTCATGGTTCCTACTGTTCCTTGTGTCTAGAAGGACACAAGATTTTCCATGCTAAGCTCTTCTTGTAATGCTAGCTCTAATAAATGGCATTCAGCTGTCCTCCAAAAAGCCTGAGAGGCTTTCTTGCTGCAATCTTAACAGACCAGCACCTCCTGGTGCAAAACACCCACACACTGGGGGATCAGGAGCAAGAAACTGGGGCTCAGATGGGATAACCTGAATATCTCACATAGCCTTGTATGAAGTACTAATCTGTACTGTGACTTGGCACAATAAACCCCAGGTGAAGGTATTCCCTGTGTATTATCAGATCACAAGTGAACAAGGACAATGGACTGAGCTGGGATCTACTGAGTCCTGATTCATTAAGAGGCAGAGGTAGGCTACAGCAGGGAAATAGGATAATCAGGGGATAGCACTCAAATTAAATGCCAGGAAAGCAGCTTCTGTAAAGATGAAAAGACAACATTCATCTTGACGTTTCTCATGCTTTCAGATTTTTTTTTTTAATGCTGTTGGAGGCAGAAAATGGATGGTCTGAGTGGAAAAGCTGTAAAAGAAAGAGCTTCTGCTACGGCCCTGGCCTGCCCTGCTGGGTGCACACAATGTGGCATTGTGTTACATCCTCACAAAGTGCTGTTTGCCCTCCCAGGTCTGTGGCTTTTTCTGCAGCCTTGTAAAATGGCATGCACAGGGATAGTTTTTGAACAATACAGTCAAGCTATGTAAAATAGTTTGCAGTCAAGCAATTAGGCCGGGGCTCTGGACCAGATTTAAAGAATCAGATTTGTCTCTGAATGCTAAGGGGAACAGAGGAGAAACTCATGAAGAAAGAAAGTAATGTTAAGCTAATACTAACCCAGTTTCTGGGTTCATTTTCTAATTGCCATGTTCTTGTTGTAAAATGCTTAGAAAAGCAGAAAAAAAAATTCAATGTTTGCTCTTCTTTCACCCCTTGCCTTGTTTTATTTTGTCAGCACTATGGTGTGACAGAGACAGGGATGAAAAACCTCTGATTTAGCTGTTTCTCAAACACAGTAACCACATCCAGTGCTTGAAAGCTTGCAAACTGATATCAATTCTGATATATGTATCAGGAAATGGAGTTGTCATATTGGTTTTGCTCACAGGCAAACTCTTTCAGCCTTTCAGTGATATTTGTGAGAATGCTTTCCTTAGCTCTTTTCTGCAGACCCCAACAAAGCAGTGCCTTGCAGTCTTAGAAGTGAGTGAGATACAGAAGATCAATCCTGTAGACCTTTAGCTGCCATTCTGGGTGAGCTTTCTTTCAAGAGGTCTCTCTGCCTTTTTCCATTAGGGAGTTATGCTTTTCCTCATTTTACTGTGGTAAATTTTGTGCCTGCTCAGTGGGCTGGTAGAAAAGCAGGGCTTAACACATATCTGAGACCCAGATTTCATCTCTTTCTGGACATCTTTTTGAAAAATGATGGTAAAGAGATATGGCAAGGTCAGAGGATACAATTGTCACTGGTGTGATGATGTCACTTTACGCTGTTGTTTTTCAGTGGACAAACCATTTGTCACCTTTTGATAGTTCTTTGATATACCAAACACCATCTTCCATTAATTTCTGTGGGAACAAAGTGCACTCAGTGTAATGTGGCTTTGGCACTGGAGTCAACTGGAATGATTTTTTTGACCTCAGTTTGCCTTGGACAGGGTCTGTGGTGTCCAGCAGTGAATTTATGGTGCCACCTAAACCCTTCAGAGTCATCTCCATGGGGCTGAGGCAATCTCAGTAAATAAGAAGAGACAGCTTCCTTCTCAACAGGTGAACCAAATCCCTCAAGTAAATTTTTTTTCCCCCAAGGAAGCAAAAGGTTAATTTGAACTGCTCATGGTCTTCCATGAATCAAATGAAGTAATCCCATGCCTGAGGTTTAAAAGCATCCGTAAATTAGAAGGGTGTAGTGTGCAGACCAAAAAGAGGGTTATCAAAGATTAATAAAAAGAGAGAGAGAGGAGAGAGGGAGAGAGACTCTGCTAGAAACCCCCTCATAACTCCAACTAACGTGGAGAGTACAGTTCACCTACCTGGGGTCCAGTTAGCACACACTGTATTGTAGAGCCCAGGGCAACAACATAAAAACATCAGAGAGAAGGCATAAGATAATTTGAGAATGAGGAAAATAAAGTTTCTAAGAAAACAAAATGAGGAATGAGTTGAATATATGAAAATGTGTGGAGGAAAGAAGTAAAAATCTAAGAAAAAAACTTCTCAGCTGCTTTATCCCATATGAAGCCTGGTTATTTTTTAATGCTGGCTCTATCTGCAAGGCAAATTATATAATGAAAAGAAGTGGAGAATATTTTTTTTTTTTTCTGGAAAGGCATTCATTAGATGGAATGAAAAATTGATTTTGCTGGACATGCAAAGGGAAAAACCTTGTATCACTGAAGGAGTAGTGAAAACTCTGTGAAACCAACATATTTTGTGTTCTCTAAAGAAAATTTCCCCAGGCAAAATTAAATTGCCAGAAGTATTGCAGGGGACTGTTTATGTGTCCTGATTTTTAGTCAGTAACTAAAGTCCTCTACACCCCCTCTGCTTGATATCAAACAGTGTGAATTAGTTCATGCCACACCATTCAGGGCAGTGGATGGGATTCAGGAGCCACTGTTTGAGGCAAGCAATGGAGATGTCACAACGTCCCCCAGAGCAACAAGCCTTTCATCTTGCAAGTTCTTGCACATGCCTTACTTGGTCCACTTGGGCAGGAGCCATGTTGTCTCAATAAGACAGACTCTTTCACTCACAATTAAAAAAAAAAAAATCAAAGCAAACTTACAATTATGCAATTGAAATATTGCATTTCAATTACTTTGCTTGCTTGCCTCTGGTTAAAATTTTATTGAAGTGAGCAATATTCAGGAGCTCCTGTTTTGCACAGCAATCTGTGTTGCCAAGCAGCAGTTGGAAGAGCAGAAGATGGAGCAGGAAACCAGAAGACAATGCAGAAGGAATTTCAAAACACTGTAGAGGGGTGAGAGAAATCTCATACCTAATTTGTTTTTTCATAGATGATTGTGATTGAAAAGCGTGGGGAGAAAACATTAACATTGGAGGTGCAACAAGCAGATTAAAACTTCCATCTCACAGTGGCTGTAAAAGTGCTGACCTGCCAAGACTGCAGCTGCATCAGGGTCCTGGCAGATCAGGGGAGTGTCCTGGCACAGCTCTCAGCTGCCTTGCATGACACTCTGCCCAGGTGGAGCAGCTCTGTGCTGAACAGGAAATCTCTGCATTTCACAGCACCACCAACAGAAGCAGAGCAGTTTCACAGGAGAGGGAATAGATGGCATGAGGAACAAAACACACAGCAAAGACCTGCATATTTCATGAGGTCTCATTTTCAGTGGAAGTCCCTGTATATAATGCTCTGATGTATCACCTTGCTGAGAGTTTGGCTGTAATATGAGACAGCACATGATCTTGGATTGTGTTACCACATACAGCAAATGCTTTTCAAGAGTTTTATCTTAGCAAGCAGCTAAAGGCCTTGACCCTGTGAAGAGTGTTGTGTGGAAGCCCTCGTTGCTGGTACCCAGCAGCAGCAGGAGCTTGTGCTTCTTAGTGCCTGCAACACTGAAAGACCCTGGCCCATTTCCCCCTTTTATTCCACCTTAGCTGAGCTCTACTGGTGTGTCTGCTCTGCTCAGAGCCTCTCTGCCCATCTCCTAATTCCCTTATATCCCCTTAATTTCTCTAGAAAAATAGATGGTCAGTATTCTAAATGCTGTGCAAGTAGCCTGGCCTAAAAGTTGTGTGCATGTATAAGGCAAGTCAGTCAGGAACCTGGCTCTGCATGTTTATCAGTGGGGACATTTTTGCCCTTATGCTGACATTTTTGGGCAAGGTTCAAAAGGGTGCACTCAAGTCAGCACATCTCCAGCTTTGCACTTTTGCTTAATTTTCACTTTATCCCGTAAGATATTGCAGATTTAGACAAAGCCAACATCCTTATTGTCCATCACTGGAAGTTCTTCCAGTGACCAAGAAAAGGATGGCTTCTCCCTCCTTTAAATCTGGTAGTAAAGATCCATTGCCTTTGCAACTGCAAATGAAGGGCCCTCTTGTAGAGATGGGCATTGGATGGACTCTGAAAGGAGACCAATTCTCACCTTAGACTGTTCAGTCACCTTTCTTTGTTTGCTGTTTAACTTGCCTGCAAACTGCTGGAAAACCTGGACTGGTTATTTCTACAGCCATAATTGTGCAGATTGAAGTCATGTTAGTAAGTCATCAGCTAACAACATCAGTGAATATGTTCAGATTATTTCCCTCTAATGAGATGCTAATTTATTGCTGAAGCATCATATTTGATTTTTTTTATGTGTCAATAATTAAAAATAGTGATTTGAATAAGAGACCCTGTGGTTCAATTAGAAAACTGTACTAGGTGCTGAAAAAAAAATGTATAAAAAGCAGCATTATAGAGATAATCGGTAATTAACTTTTAAAAATGCACTCAAATCTGTCATTCTGTTACATAAGTTGTCCAAAATATGGTGAATAACAAATCAAAACAATTGTTCCCCACTATTACTATCATTTCAATTAAAGTCTAAACCAACTTCACATCATGGCTATTCTGAAAGCTTTGAAAAGTGCTCTATTTCAGCATTCCCATTCATGGTCTTCAGCTTCTAGAAATTAATTTCAGAAAGCAACCAAAAATCTGAAACATAAACCACTATCAACTTTGTATTCCGAGAGAAAGGCATTTCAAAGTTTTATATCTACATTAATCACCAGCTGTCAGTTAAATAGCTAAATAGGCCAACTCTAAATACACCAAGATTTCACTGCTGATATTTTGAACCTGCATTTCAATCATCCTTCACTCCCATTTTATAAGCCAACCAATATTACTCCTATTTTCTGCAGTGAAGCCATGTCCCTAATTTCTTCTGAGCCTGCACTGAGGTTATGTCCAGCATGGCATTAGAGGTCATGCTGTTACAGCCAGATGTCAGCACATGAAACAATTCCTGCTGTACAATTCCTGCTGTATTTTGGATATGATATAACACTAAGATTCCACCTCCTGGAAAATATCTATTAGTACAGCAATGGCTTCATTTATTTGTAGCCCAGGTTTTTCATTGTTCCTAAGCTTTTATTGATTTTTTTTTCCCCCTCAATGTTGTGTTTTGATTGCATAAATGCATGCAGACCTCAGTATGCATCTGCAGAGGTATTTGTTATTTTTACTGCAAGTGATCACTAATCTAGTTAAAAAACTTCAGTCACCCAGTCAGGGAGCAGAAATACTCTTTTACAGGCTAAACATCCATTTGCACAGTGTGCTCCATGCATAGATAAAGCCAGGACTCTCAAAATGGGCACAGGCTGGATTATACCTTAAAAGATCTTTGTACTCCAGCAGAAGATGCTTAAACCACAACCACCAGGGCCACAAGGGGATTGCCCTCCAAAACAGTCCACCCCACTCCCCTCACACCCAGTTTTGCCAGCTGGCTTGTCCAATGGCTGCTGTTCAAACAGCTTTTGCCCTGAAGGAAGGTGCAGAATGAGAAAGGCACCTGCCAGTGCATGTGTTCTGTGGCAAAGGTAAGGTCAGTGTCTGGCACCTCTGCCATGCTCAACATGGAAGGCTGGGGAAATACTCTAGAGGGAAGGTTAATGTCATGACAGCAGAAATGCCAATGGCATGCAACAGGATCAGGTCCTTTTTGAAAATGGGGCTTTTATGGTCACATATTTAAACAATGCCTATTTGACGCCAGGCTGATCCTTACAGATCTTGCTTTACCTAAATTTTGCCTAGGTGCCATCAAAATTTTGATTCTAAGTTGCTGTTCAGCTGTCTAAGGTGCTGTTTGAAAGTTACACATAAGTACCCTTGAGATTTTTACTGCACAAATCAGGGTAGTTTGCAAACCAAATTCTCACTTTGAAAGTGTTTAGTAGGGCCTTTTGTACACAATGTGCTTATTTTTGTTGCAGTGGTGATAACAATGAAAGACAAATTGAATAGGTGTGGTACAGCAGAGAGGAAAGCCTTGATTTGACATCCTTAAATAGTTTCAGCATCTTGCAGAATGATCTGATGTTTCCTAGTGCAAGTATTGATGAATAACAGCTCACAAATTTGGAGTGGCACAGCAATCCCCTCTCTGATTGTAATTGCCACCGACTACCTTTGCAAAGTGAAGAGCATGTGCCTGTGTGTTTGCACACCTCCTAAAGAAACCCTGCTTTGACAGTGGGCTGATTATTCAACTGCACAGCTGAAGCTCCACTTTAACTACAGAGGGTCTAAATAACTCATCATGGCACAGGCTGGAGCAGCAGTGACTGAGCATTGCTAGGTGGGACAAGACTCACCTGTCTTCACTGACTGCCCTAATCCATATTTTCAACTGTAGGGATAATGGTAAAGATGTGCACATAATCATTTTCTAATATGGAATAATTAAAAATGATTAAAATAATTCTGTAAGTGAAAAAACCTTACAAAGAGGCAGACATTGTTCTCACAAAAATGTTGTTACACCTGGAGTATCTCTCTGTCTCTAGTTAACATAAATTACCTGATTTGTGCAGATTCATTCCCTGTTTAAGGTATTGTTTCAATGAGTAAACTAAGCACAGGGAGTTGTGCTCTTAAAGCCTCTTTATTTTATGCTGAGCTGGAATAGAGCTGAGCAGGTTCTTTCCTATCCTTAATGACTTTTTATTCTGAAAGTTAAAACTTCCAGTTAGGAATTTGCTTTGGGCTGAACATCAGAGTCACAAGGGTTGGACAAGACCTCCAAGATCATCCTGTCCAACCTTTGACCAAGCATCAGCTTGCCAACTAAACCCCAGTGCCAAGTGCCACGTTGAGTTGTTCCTCGAACACTCCCAGAACTGGTGACTCCACCAGCTCTCTGTGCAGCCTCTTCTAATCCCTGAGAGCCCTTTTGGCAAAGAAATTCTTCCTGGTGTCCAGCATGAACCTCCTCTAGCAGAGCTTGAGGCCATTTCCTCTTGTCCCATTGCTAGTCCTGAGAGAGCAGACTGAGACTCACCTTTTGGGTAGTTGTGGAGAGCAATAAGGACAAGATGAACAAACCCATGATATTCTGAAATCAACTGGGGAGAACACAACACACAAACAAAAAATCCCAGAAGAGCTACTTACATGATGAAGTAGTTCAGTCCTCAAAATGCTTCATTGCTTTGTGTCCTCAGCATTGGGATTTCTCTCTCATTTTCAGCCTTCTTCTGCATGTTCTTAGGTAGAGTAAAAATACAGTTGTTTTTAAAAGGTTGAAAGAATGGTTTTTGAAAAATAAAAATATTTGATTTGTAAATTCAAAAATGGTAGGAGATTTATATCTGCCCCCAGCAAAGACACTGGAAAGGAGTTCATGGTGGGTGAATATTTTGAATAAGATTATGTGGAAATCGATTATTTTATCAACATAACCATTTTGTAGCCTGATTCAAAGGCTGTTTGTGTAACCTGAAAAGCTTGTCATGGTTGAGCATATACTATATGTTGGACAGCTTTTATGAATATTGTTTTCTCTGGAAAAGAAAACAAGAGTAAATAAATATTCCTTCTATCTTACCTGTCAATAAATCTATTTGGTTTAAAAGTATGCCAATGATCTTGAAAGTGCAAAGCCAATCTTCCAAAAATGGTGACTTATCCCAAGGTATTGTGCAGCTGGAATGCTGGGTCTTACCTCACTTCCATAAATCTTTTTGGTATCATGTGCTCTTTCCACAGAAATAATTTGTTACCAATTAAGTTCTAACAAATTGCCTTGTTATCTTTGCTGTACAGTCAGTTCTTCCAAACTACAGGCACAAACCTTTGGAAAGGTTTAGAGAGATTGATGTGGTGTGTTGGATATGCATCAATAAGCCAAGATTGCTACATGTGATTGTTTTATAACAATGATCACAGATATTTTAAAGACAGCTTTTCTTTCTTTTTGGAAAATGTGGGCTGGAAAAAGAAGCGGCAGACTTTTAAACAGACCTTATGATTATGACTAAATTATCTTTTTAGAGATATTTACATTTCAGCCTGCTCCTGTTTCTCTTAGGAGAAACTTTATTTTCTTTTTTTCTCTTGTCTCTGGTCCCCAAGTTATATTTGTATTCCTCTTTTAGGGCAGGGGATAACCTCAAGCAGAGGGGCCACACAGGCTTTCTGGGACCCATCCTATATTTAGCCTCTGATGTCCTGTGGGCTTTCAAGTGGTATTGCTCTCTTTCAGCCCCTAGTCATGCCCTGACAGAAATATTTAATGTGCACATTTATATTCTTTCCTCCAAGATACTCACTCACAAGACTGTCATCCACCTCAAACAAAAATATATGTCCTGAGGAGCTGGATAATTTCCTGAGTGAGCAAGCCCAGGGTTTGAAAGGGTGAGTTATTCCCATGCTGACTCTGGCCACAGGATGTCAAACTTGCTTTAGCATTTGCAGGGAGCAATTTGCATAGCACCAGACTTTATTGTAAAGGCTTCTCTTTTTTTCTTTATATCAGCTTGCCTGCTTTAAAAGAAAAGATTTTGCTGCTGTCCTTTTTTTATGGATTCTGCTGGGTGTCTGTTGTCTCTGTGATCCTCCAGGCTGTTACAGGTTAGCCAGACCCTGGGTAGATGCCCAGGACCCTTCCAAGGGGATACCTGTAGACCTGGCCCAGGCACTGGGGGCCCCTCAGTTCTGGAAATCAAATCTGCACTCTTAACTTGATTGTGCAAAAGCAGAGGTACATTAAAGGCTTGTTTACATATAGCACATACAGTTCTGCCTGAGCTTCATAGGGAAAAGGGTCCACTGAGCTCAGTGGGGCAGGATTAGGGCAGAGCATTTGCATATTCTAAAAACAGAAGTGGTGCCTGCAGGGCTGCCCAGGATATCCCCACATTTTGAGTGGCTGATTTCCTCCTGTGCACACATGCAAACTCAGTAAGGAAGGAAGGGAGTATCATATTTATTTTATGCCTGGAAAGCAAGCCAGCCTGCTGGCTCCTTAAGATGCACATTAGATTTATGTCTTCCTCTAGGAATTAATGAAACTTCAGGAATTATGATGAATGATATGGAATGATTTATGAATGTCCATCACAGTTACTCATTTTGCTTGTTGAGGAGGTTTCCAGGTTTTATGAACGCTGCTTTTGCAGGTTCATTGCCTCTTATATATGAACAATAAATGTCCTGTTTCATGGTGGAAAAATGGCTTGATAAAAAGAAAAAAAAAGAAGGCAATGTCATAAGGAACATTTATAAACAGCTTCAGTGTAAAGCTGTGATCTGATAGCAGCCATTGAGAAAAAACGAGGAACTGTCATGCTGGAAAGAGTCCTTCAGAGTAGAGCAGTGATATATAATAAAACCCAGTGCTCATATTGTGGATTGGGAACTTGCTGCTTGACCCTACTTGCTATAAAGTTTGATCCTTCAATCTCTGATCTTTCACACTTGAAGCCAGTGGGAGTTTTTTGATCCTACTGCTAAGCAAATCACAGGACTTTAGTGGAACTAATCTTTGGCTCTGTATGTCAAATTAAGCACATGTGTGAAGGAGTGACAACAGAGAGACAGAGCCCAACTGAATTAAAACATTCAGCAGTGAATTGTGGAGTGGAAGAGCCTTTGTGGTATTTGCTCTCATGAGGAGATGGATGGCTTTTGTAAGCTCAGTGTCTTTTTTCATCCCAAGGCAGGCACTCAGTGCTCGTGGTTGAGTTTGCAGTATTGTAGGGGCCAGACAAATCCAGCCCTCCTGGCTTTCATACAACTGATTTTCCCCTAATTTAATGGGATTTTGATCCTTCTCTGAGAAATAATCCCTGAAAAAAACTGTCCTGTTGGCTAGGTTTGTAGCGATGATTCCTGCATTAATTTTATTCTGATTTATCAGATTTGCACTGTAAAAAACAGACCAAAACCAAACCCAACCAGCCAAACAAATAAGTTAAACAGTTTGGAACAGTTAAACTATAATGAAAACACCATTCTACCTCTCATGCTTCTTTCCTGCCTTTCAGCATAATATGGGATTGTGGTCTGGGTACCTAAAATATTGTATTGATTGGCTGCAAAAAGGAAAAAGACTTCCTGAGATACTCTTCTCCTACTTATAATAGAGCTTTTGGCATTTTTTATTAATTCTTTGAAATATGAAGTTGCATAAAGGCAAGTTTACTAAGTAGTCCTGTTTTTTGAATTTTCCCTCAGTCTAATGTCCTCAGGGAAATGAAACATAGCATTGGGATCTGGAGACTTTGGAAACATTTATCATTCAAAACAGCCAACCTCAGAACACTGTTCCTGGGAGGGGCAGGGCACAGCATGAAGAGGACTGATGCCTTCTCACTTTGGTATTACTTTTTATACTGTTCATGACACTTCTGGTACTTAAGTGGCCAAATCACATAGAGCCTGTACACCTGCCTGATCTGGTTCTGCAAAATTCTGGTTTTTGTAACCTGTTTATGAAGGTGATTGTTGTTACCCAAGGGAAATTAATAAATACCTAGCCACAGCTACTGTGTCCTAGTTCTTTTAATTCATTGAGCCTTGAGATATGTTTCTCTGAATTTTATGTTGCTTAATGAGAATTATTTTAATACCTAGGTCCTGTTTCCTAGCATGAGGGTTTCTCAGTCCTAGGATCTATTAGAGTAAGTAGTAGTGGAGATTCATAAAAGCTTACTTTGATTAAAACATGGTGTGAAATTGAGATATACTGTGAGTAGGATCAAATTGGATAAAACCCTCCAATAACTGTCTTTTCCTGTCAGCAGCACCACGGCTCTGTGTTCTCTGTCTTTGCTCCAAACTCTAGACTGTGTATAGGGCACTAAGTCAATGAGGCTTACAAAGGATTTTTTAGATGAAAAAGTCATCTTTAATTTCAGTCATAGTGCCTGTTGATCCCCAGAACAAATATTAACTCCTCAAGAGATGCCATAGCTTTATGAGCAGGAAAGCTCTTCTAAATTACATTACATACTCACACAGTCCTTAATAAGGTGGCAGGAAAAGTTAGATGAGAAGAGCAGCAGAGATCTAGACTGCCATGCTCAGAGTGAGATACATATATTTAATTCTGATTTTTAATTCTGGTAGTGTTTATGCCCATGTGGTACTCCATGAGCTGGAGGTCTGAGCTGTGAGTTTCAAAGCTATGGGAAGGCATCTGTGCCTTTACAGCCTGGAAAGAACCCGAACCTGATCGTGATCTCTTTTGGAGCTCAGGAATCCCCACAAGACTGGAACCTCTTTTAGGAGTCACATAGCTCTGTCCAGACAGGGTGCAACTTGTTGCATAATGACAAAAGCAAACAAAACCAGATGTATTGCTAGTTTGTTACCTAGGAACATTTCTATTAGTTCACAAAGCATATTCCTCTACTCATGTTAGAATCTTGATTTTTCTTACTATCAAGTTTACCATAATATTGTTGTCAATATTTCTAAATTCTGCTGCAGCTCTCTTAAAAAAGACTTTTATGCCATGCAGGGCTGTGCCAAATTCATCTGGGCAAGTTTGTAATGTCTGTCTTTTTGGCACTTTCTTTATTTTCTTCCTGGTTTCTAGGTCTTTAAAAGAAGAGATATTTCCCTCACTGCTGTTGAACAACAGTGTAAATTATTGTCAGTTGTATTTTGTAAACTATTGAACAACATGAGGGGAAGCCTGATTTCTGCCTTAAGAGAACTAGTTTTGGATGTGTAACAACTGCAGGATGTATTGCAACAACATACAGCTGCTTAAATAAAGCCCTTTTCTTTCCAATTCTGTCTTGCAATTTGTGATCTTTGTGACCACAAGGTCACTGCAGCTGAAAGTCTGACTTTGTTCAGAGAGATAATGGCATAGGTGAATTTGTTATGTTCTCATTCACTCTCTCACATACAAGCAGGAGATCCTGTTACTGTTATTTCTTTCCATATTTGAGATAAATGTGTTTCATCCTGTCAGATGCAGACTTTATGGAGAAAAGTGTAATCAAAGCTACTGTAAAAGAAAAGCACAGAGGCAAGTCAACCTGCTCAGCAGTAGCAGCAAATTAAAGATGTGGCTACACTGCCCTGTGCTGCTTTTGTCAGTAGATGCCACTTGGTGGGATTTCTCATGAAAAATATTTACTAAGCTACCTCTAACCATTGAATTAATCTTGAATTATTGAATTATTTTCCAAAATATGACATTGCATTGGTTTGAAATGAAAGCCTAAGCTTTGAGGGTCTATAAGAAGCTTTAATCTTCATTTGTGGAAGGTATATAGCAAAAAGTAACTAACATAGCCCTGGTGTAAATGTTGTTATCATTGCACTGATACCCAGAGAGCTCTGCTGATTTGCTTTGGTCCTGAAGTACAAATCCAGGTGTATGGCTAAAAGAAAGGTGTACCTGATGTACCTGGGGACAGGCCATGGTGCATTAGGCTGTGAGCACATCTGCTCTGGGGCACTTGGCAGTGACTTTGTATATTTCCTTTCATTCATACTTAGTAGCTTAAAACAACATACTGGGAAAGCTCCAGATTGAGGCTTTCTCACCAAACTCCTTCTCAACAGCTTCTGTCAGATTTCAGGATAAAACCACCCCAAACCCCTTTAAGGTTAGATTCTGTATCATTACATGCACCAAGATTGTTAAAATGACATCTTTGTTTTCCTGGCATTTAGTAAAAGCAGGCCCAGGGAGTGTGTTTTGCTTGGGACTCTGCCTTCTCAAGGCAACTGTTTGTGATTTTTGAGAATTAACAGGTGAATGTAAACTGTTACACTCCAACAGCCAGGCTTGTTCTTTTACTCCCCAAATCCTTCATTTTTCAGTGATATGCCCCAAAATCTGCAATCCTGTAAAGTTCATATCAGTGGTCTAAAGTGCATGTACTCAGGGAGAAGGAAGAAAAAGTAGTGTGCAGGTGATCTGTAGGCTGCACAAACTTTGTCAGTGGACAGTGAGATTAAGCTGATGTATCAGGAAGGATCCTTTATGATCCTAATATGTGTGGGTTTGGATTCATTGTGTGTGGGTCAAAAAGGGACCTTTTTAGCTCCCATTTGTGCAAAATGCAGTGATTCATTATGAGATGAGGAGCAAATTTTATTTGGACCTCTGCCAGAGACAACAGCAACACCATCCTCTCCCTCTGTTTCTCATATTACCCAGCCTGCTTGTTTGAAAAGCCAAGTAAGGCTGTTTCTGAAGAGGCAGGAAGATGGGTGGGCCTTGCCCTGAAGGGTTTGTAATCTGAGGATCTAACTGAAAAAATATGAAAGAAAAAAAAGTGTAATATCCATATTTCTCCATCCCATATTTGCAGTCTCTTTAAAAACAGCTTGAGCTCTAACCATGGCAGAAAATCTTGCAGGACTGTCAAATGACCTCAGGGAATTTATGTTTGTTTCCATGACTGCAATTTAACTGTGTCTAAGTGCAGACCAAAGGGATTTCTCTGTGTTCCTGAGCTCTCTTTTGAGCTGGAATTAATGGCTGAAGGATTGTACAGGGAGCCACCTCCTGGAGCCAAGGTTGTAAACGATCTGGGAACTTTTTTCCAGATCCCTTTTTCAACCAGACCACTTCCCTGGCCCAGCTTCCTCTGCAGTCTCAGTGTCTGCTCTCCACATTGGCCAGGACTTGGCAGGTTGGAGCTCCCTTCCTAGTAGCTATCCACACTTAAATGAGATTAATCTGACTGTGAGGATGCAGATGGAACTCTCTCATTTTACATATAGGCAGTATCCAACCCAGAGTAAATATTAACAGGGAGTTCATGGAGATATTTTTGGAAGGAGCAGAGGAGGAAGTGTTCCTTGGCTAATTCTGTAGCCCAGTGAAGGCCAAAGAAGCCCATGGACCCTACAAAGGCTGTCTAATGTCACTGGGGTCCCTGGGAGTGTGGTGTCAAGGCGCTGTGTGATATTAAAGGCCTGCTTTGTGGACATGTCCAATAAAATGAGTGTGGGAAAAAACCCAAATGAATTCCAATGAAGTGTGTAGCTGTTGCAGCTATAGGAGTTCAGACATGTCATGCTGATGTATCTTGAGGGCCTCAGAAACCTTACTGTGATGGTGTTCAGGGTCAAAGATGGCCAACACTTTTAAGTTCCTGCTTTTTGAAGTCAGACTTGTCATGCTTGGAGTCCTGATTTATGATTTTTGAACATTTAGGTTGGCAGCAGACAGAAAAGACAATCTCTAACTTGATTTAAGGAAAAAAAGGCCTGTCTTTGGCCTCTGTAATTTGTAGTCCTGCCTAATATAAGTGCAGATCCTGAGCTACCTTCCCAGTTCTCCCCTTGGCTCAGCTGTGTCCATAACTTTGTCCTGTGGCTGCCACCAGCCTCACAGACAGATGGAGATCTGAGTCTTAGTCACTACTCCAAGCTTCAGGATATTTTTAGTCATTCAGGATGATGATGATGATGATGATGATGAGCAATATATTTTTCCCCTGTATTTCCCCCCCCCCCAACTGCTGTTACAGAATTTTTATCTTTTATCATTAAATAGACAACCATTCATCAAGGAAATCTGGTGCTTTTCAAAATACCATAAAGCCAAAGGAAAAAAGGAATAGGAAGTTAGATGTAACTGTTGAGTTTATCTGTATGTCCAAAGTGACTAACTGATTTTAAGTGATGTTTTATAGAAATAGTTGATATCCAAAGCTAAAACCTCATGTAACAAATCTCAGCACAGATGGTATTGTGGTTGCAATCAAATAAAAATGGCATATAGTAAATGAGTAGAGAAGGATTCAAATCCAAAATAGTAAGTCTTGAAAGATGGTTGAAAAAACAACACTTAATATGTTCAGAAATTAGAAAGTTAGCATCTGACAGAAATAACACAAAACCTGGCCTTAAATGTTTTAATCTGCCAAACTGTGCTAAAGATACAGGGTAGGTGTGGAACTGAACCTTACATAAGTGAGGGCAGATAGTAGGCTCTTTGCTGAGTAACAAAATAAACCCCTTAGTCTGTACCTAAAAGCATCCTTCTTACTCTCTGTGTTATGGAAGGATCTTTGGAGGAACAATATTGAGATGGTGACAATGATGATTTTCTGGGTAAAGGGAAATACCTGCCCATGGAACAAACCAGATTTATGTGGTGCAACATGGACACTTTCATTTCAGCAGTTCTGAATTAGTATTCCAGGAATGAAGAGTCTCTCTGAGTTCATAAGCACCAAAATACAAAAGCAGACAACATAAAAACAAAGCATAAATTTGTGAGTGCAAATGTGCTGTGTATGGAAGAGGATGTGACAAGGCAGAGCGGCACAGAATCAGAAATGAAGGCTGTGATGGTTAAATAGGCACAACAGGAAAATCTGCCAGGACAGAATGCAATTGCTGCCACCTCCTCTCAGAGAGGCTGAGAGGATGGCTCTACATGGATTGTCTTGGGCTGAAAGACCTGGAAGGTGAACACAGCTCAAAGGGAAGACTCAGCACACTGTGGGATGCCCAGTGGGTGTGATTAGGAGCAAGGAGAGCCCACTCAGCTCCAGCAGTCCCCGGGCTGGGGGTGATTGGCAGCTGAGGGGAAGTGTCAGCCATGGTCTTCATTTTGTCCCCTGGCCATCTGCCTTCAGCTGCTGCTGGAGACTGCTGGCTTAGACAGATCCTTGGTCTGACCCAGCCTGTTTCTCCTGTTCAGTGCCAGGAGATGAATGTTGGGAAAGTCCTTAACAGCAACAATATGTTTAGCAAAACTTTGGTGTCCTTCTGGGAGGTGAGCAAGGTTGATGTTTCACAGAACTGGGCAGATGTGTGCAAACTCTTAGGAAATCAATTGAGTGTATAGTAAATGTAATAAATAAATTTACCTTTCTTTAATGAATAGGAGCATTTTCAGTGTTGGTTTTGGCAGGCACGTACTTTGCACACATGTAGGAAAGGATTAGGTTTTGATGGAAAGAAATTAATTCAAACTCATTGACTCTAGACTCAATCACAATATTCTATAATAATATATTCACATTTTATACTCCACATTAATTCTATTTCTTTTACCTATTCCACTGCTGCTGGGGGGTATATTATTTTCTTCAAGACTTTGCCAGGTACAGACAAGCATCTGCAATGAGAAATCCTTTGCCTCTTGTTATCTGTAGGTTTTGTTAACTCTTTAAAAATAAATCTTAGGACAGTCTAAGAGTCCCATTCATTCATATTCTATATGGGTTCTGCAATGAAACACAATTAAAATAGTGTCTGTAATGCTAAGGTTACTGATCTCAAGAAGACAATATTTGTTTCAGTTTCAGGATCATTTACAACTTCCATGATAATGGAACTGACATCTAAAGTAATTATTCTGCAAATAAATAATTAAACTGAGTAAAGCAGGGCAATTTTAACTATTTATAGGAGGTGTCCCAAAAGACACTAATGGCAATGATATTTTTACTTTAACAAAATGGTTTTACAGAATTTCTGCAAGTCATTTCTCAGGACAGACAGCAACATCCTCTGCTTTCAACTAGAAGCCTTCAAGTGGCAATCAGTGCTTTTTGCTGCAGTTCAGATGATCTCAATGCTTTATGAAAATTATTGAGGAAGTTGGCAATGTCCAAGCCTTTTCTAGTTACTTCTGCTACTTACACAGATAGAAAATTTTCACTGCTTTGATAGAAGGCTACAGATCACCAAGAGTTAAAGGATTTTACCTAGCACCTTATATCAGCCTCCATTTGTATCTATTCAAAGAAAAGCAAATTTCTTAACTACTTTATATACATCTACAAATCTCTGAGTCTGAAGGTCCTTGCTTAACAGTAGAGAGAGCTGTGACAGGAACTTGGTTCAATGGTATTTAGCATTTCTCTCTGCATCTCAGGCAGTTACTCATGGATCTCTGTATTGCCATTGAATATTGAGTTGTCAGCACTGGTAGATGCCAGGATATATCTAAGCAAGTGTAAAAATCTGTTTTATGTTAGGATATCCTATGTTCTAGACTCATTTACTAGATCTCCACTGAATATAAATGATGCCTGGGATAAGGACACTAGCTGTAGAAATGTATAATGGCAATTTATAACAGATAGTGAGCTGATTCACTGAAGTAAAGCAAGGATAAGCTTCTAAGCTGGCCAAGACATTTCTGTAAGAACAGCCATGTGGATTTTGGCTTTTGTGTGCAGAAGAGATGCAGAGGCATTTTAGGATAAGTGCAATATAAAATGCATCACCGTGTTCAAGGTTCAAGTAGTAAATTACTCATTTTGAATGCTGCAAGGTGTGTTATTTGCATTCCTATCTTATTAAATCAAAATTCCAATTTCAGTCCTTGGGAAGAGGAACTTTTCTCTGTTTTAGACAGTGTAATGGCACCCTGAGCAGTGTTAAGAGGACAGATAAGAATAAAGATTCTATTGACAGAGACTTTTGCTGTCTTTTAGTACCACAGGGAAATTCCTCTGCAGCCTGCTAGTCTTTGACTGTTCTATTTTATAATTTTTTTAGGTAAATCATTACTTATTAAATATAATTAATACCAAGAAGAATGAGAGAACTCAATTAAACCAATGTCCTCTTGTTTAAACACAAATACTTTGCCAACAGTTTCTTTGGAATTACAACATCTCAGGTTTCAAATTAAATCTGACATCTAACCTACCATTTGGGACATTAAATATACAACTTTCTCTAGAGAGAAACTGTCTGTTCAGTTAAAATGCTGCTGCACCAGCAGTGACCTGCAAGGAGAAGGAAAACTCAGCTCTTAGCCTTGCTGCCAAGCTGCTTTATATAGCATTTGAAAAACAGAGTTGTTGATCCTGGGAAACGGTTCCAATCTGCTGCTAAAAGTTGTAAGGGGTGGCAGTGTGGCTCAAAGATTTCCTTGTCTCACATACAGAGCTCTTGTTATCTCCTGGCCATCAGAGTGAGCAGCAGGAATGTCACCACTGTTTGTATCCCAGATAATCCAGCTCTGTGAAAGGCCCAGGCCACCAACCTGTGAAGTCATGAGTTCCACTGCCACCTTGGTTCCAGGGCAGTTTGTGATGAGGGAAAGAAGAGGGAGAAGTCTTTAAGCTCCACAAACATTTTACCTTTCATGGCAAAATTTATGCGAAGTAATAATTGCTCTTACAGGTGACGAGCCATTTCCCCAAATTCCCAGAAAAGGCTAAACATGAGAACATGCTCTCGAGGAGTTTGAGAAATTTGCATTTGATTTTCACATGCCAGTGATGGCCTGAGTCAAAGGGATGTTTGCTGCCTATAAATCATGTTTACCATGGCACTTCCCCTAGCAGAGAGCTCGCAGTTAGTGATCCAGAATGTGTTAGGGTGGCAAGAAAACGGGCATGGAAAGAAAAATGAGTGTTTGTACTCTCAGCCAGCTCACCCCTGGTGCTGCAGAGCTGTCCCAGACCTACTCACACATGCTGCACATGGCAAGTACGAAATTAGGATGATAATGTGTGGGCTCCCATGTGCATGGGGCCTGTATGAGATTGACCTGGCCTCCCAGCCAAAGTTTTGCAAGTTAATTTAAGCTGATTTGCTTTTGAGGATCTACTGTAAAAATCAGAAGCCATGCAAATAGTTGGAGCTCTGGATTTCCTGTCTTTCCCCATCTTGGGGAGGATTTACAAGCAGTTGGACTGTTAGGGGTCAGTTCTTACCCCCATCTCAATTCTTTTGCAGGCAGGATCATAATTTTGGTCAGGCAGTTTTCTTCTTTGACTTATTTTATCAGAACTGGACTCTTAATTGGAGGCAGGGTTTGGCTCCCTTTACTGTGAAATATAATTCTGTTATCACGGCAACCACATTCTTCCCTAGGTGATTTCCACTTTGGCTTTAATTTTTTTTATTTTTTTTTTTAATCCCATGAAATAGAAAGTATTTCCTTACTTGGGTAAGCTGGATAGCCCTTTGGTCTGAACATAGTTCTTTCATTTTGAGATTTCTGATATGCTAAACCTCTGTGAAAATTTGATAAAAGGTAGCTTTGAGGCTTCTAATTAATTATGTACAAAAAGTTGACAGTACTCTACTGGGAGGTGTTCCTAATAATCCATGCATGTAATATAGTGGGAACATTGTTTATAAATATAAATGAATTGGAAGGTTACCTTGGAATAATAGAAGATGAGAAATCAAATCATGGCTGGTAACCTCACAATTAAATGTTCCCAGATTAAATTACCTACTTGAAAGCTACATTTTTATCTTTGTTTTCCAGTAAGTAGAGGGAAAATAATCCCTGTAATAGCTCCTTTAAGCTCTTACTTAAAGTGAAGCAAGGAAATGTTTGTTTTAATATTTCATATCTCCCACAAATGAAAAGACACACTCTTACATTTTGGCCTAGCTGGAAAATGCACAGTTTACATCATGCTGAAAGAGAGGGTAGAGAAGAGAGAGAGCAAAGAGGTGTCAATAAATTAGCTACAGAACAGTGGCTGAAGGATATTGAAAGCCACAGGTAAGGAAAGGAAAAACAGCCACAAAACTGGAAAAGAAGGAAAAGAAAGGCTGTCTGTTGCCAAAGTGTTGAGAATATTAACAAAGCAAAATGGATCCAAGATGTAGAGGAAAGAACAATCTTCAGGTTGAATTCACTTCTGCCACCACAGCTTTAGGTGGATTAAGGATCCTATTACCATTGGTCAACATGGATTTAAGAAACCCCATCTTATCATCATCATGGCACCTATTTTGTTAATGCTGAACAACTGGACACCCCTTGGAGAAGGAGCAGCATGCCAATAGTGTGGGGTCGGGTCACTCAGAACCACACATTTGCACCTACTGCTTCAGCTCTGATCTGCTGGCATCATTAAAAGTAGCATCCACAACCTGAAAATCACACTTCTGTCTGTTCTCACGAGGCTTAAAAAGCAGCACCTTGATCGTCCTGAAGTTGAAGAAATTGAGAATAAAAATCTACCTTTTAGTTCATTTCTTTCAATGCGTGAGAGGAGTTTCAGTGAGAGGCCCAACTCCTTCACAAGCTCACTGCAGGAATAAGGGGCTCTATTGTGGCCCAAAGTGCCTTTGGATTGTTGGAGGGAGAAAAGCTGGGTGAGCAAACCCCCTTTTCTGCATTGCCCTTTGCTAGGCAGGAGGGATCACTTGCTGCTGCCCTGCACCAGCAGCACTCCTTGCCAGGCTGCTCTGAGCTGGCCTAGCCCAGCACTGCCCTGCTCAGACCTGCTTCCTTGGGAAGAAAGACCCTTGTGCAACTCTTCATCCTTTGAAAAAGGGTTAATATCAAAAGGCAGCAAGCAGCAAGCTCCCTTTGGCCCTTTCTAATCTTTGTTACAGCACTTCAAGCTTGAGGGCGCCAGGATTACTTTTTAAACATTAATTTCCATAGAAAACGCTCCTGTTTTTCAGACATAGAGAACAAAATACCCAACCTGCTGCCTCCTCCTCTCTTCACAGCACAGCTGATATGATTTAAAAAATCCTCAAGACAGCAAAATTCCCAGGAGCTGTGTTACAGTGTTTTGCTGCTGCCTTTGACCAATGGACCAACAGATTTGGGAAAATGCTGTCCTCCTTTGCAAGAACAAGGAATAAAGAATGAAAAATAATTCACAGCTAACACTTTCATATTCATTTTCAGTATGTCAGAGAAAACTGCTCATTTAAGTAATGGATGATTTTATGTCTGATTTTGAAAGCAAAGCTCTGTTTGGGATCCATCTCCTCATTTCCATATGAGTCACAATAAGATGCAAAGCCCCAGAAGCACACAGTGGGCTGCAAACAGCAGATGCTGAGTTAATCTCCAGCCTGTTGTGGTTCCTTTTGCTGCTATCCTTGTTTCTCCCAAGAGATTTTTATCAGGGCAAGCATTACAGTTAATGCTTCAGAGATATGGAGAAATATCTTGAATCTCTTTATGTTTATTTAACAGCTGGTTGTTATTTATTTATTTATTTGTTGGAGTTTTTTTTTTTTTTTAAATAATGCAAATATTTGAAGAGAAGTACCTTGTTTTAGATTTCTGCTTTGGAAACCCAGGAAAGAAAACATGTGGCAGATATTTCATGACTGTATTTTTAACCTTCACATAGGAAAACTGAGAGGGAAATTTGCACTTCAAACTATAGCTGGAAACAAACCACCCACATACAGAGATAATAAAACATCAAAAGGCCTGTGAAATATGCTGGCACATGTATATGTGTTTAAAAGTGCACAAAAATGAAGAAATTTGGAACACAAAACTAAAGTTCTTTTCCAGCTGGAATATTAGTTATAATAAGCAAAGCACAAAATTTTTTCGTCTTTAACTCAAGCTCAGCTGAAGTGATATGGTAAAAATGAATGTTTTCTCCAGTATTCAGATTGCTGAACATAAACATTTCTGCTCACAGGATTGAGAATATTGAAAGATGCAAACATTACTCAGCCTCATTAATTCTATTTGGCCTGAAAATTCTTGTCTTTTGCTCTGGGGAATAAGTTGTTTTATTAAAGTGAAAGTTCTGAAAATGCATCGTGGGAATTTTAGTACCATGTTACTCATGATCTCAAGGCTCAGCACTGTTGTTATGAACACAGCAGAAGCTTCTTGTTGACTTTTGCCAGGGTAACGTGGTGGCAGGAGCAGTTCCACATGTGATTCCCTCTCATTTTAACATGACAGGACAATGGGGAAACTGAAATTCTGCAGTGTGGGCTGGCAGAGAGGTCAGAGACACCACCTTGCTGCTGGAGACAGCCCTGTGCTTCCTCGTCTTGGCCAGCCATGGAGATTCCTGGAGGGGACAGGCACACCCAAATATGTGGGAGGTTGGAGGCCAGATTAATGCCCTTGGGACAGTCCAGAGGAGTTTGCTGCTCCTGAAAAAACCTCCAGGAGCTTTTGTCTTCTGTCTGCTAGCAGTCTCCTTCTTGCTCTTTCCTGCTCTGTGAGCTGGGATGAAGCCCTGGGTGTCCCAGGCTGTCAGGAACAGAGCAGTCGTGCTCTGCCCTCGGCTCCTGCCAAGCAGTGCTGCCTCAGCCCAGGGCACAGCATCCCAGGGATTACTGCCACTGCTGAAGTACATTGCCAAAACCAGAATTTTTGACCTGAGTTTCTTTTTTTAACTTTCCATTTGATAGGCTTTTATTTCATTCTGCAGCCATTAAAGTGCAGGATATTAAAATGAAGGCTGTGAGTGCTGGAAAAATTCTGTACAGTGAGCCATGCCCCAGGGCCTGAGGTCACGTTTTGAGGTAGACCTTTTATCAGACATGAAACTGGAAACACCAGCTCTCACTTGATGGGCTTTTCTTTGGTGGAGGAACAAAGGTACTAAGCACCTGTAGCTGATAGTCCTTGCTATTTTTATATCAAAGCTTTCTTATCTACTTGGCAAGTGATTCAGGGATTTTCTCTCTCTCCTAGGTGCCCCTGCAATATGTTTGTTGTAATCTCTCACATATCCTCATTACACTTTTTGCTCCACATTAATAAGAAATGAAGAAGTCAGGTTGCATTAGTTTTTCTTATCTTTTAAGAATTCCTCCCCAAAAAAGCTAAATGTCGTCTTTTCACTTGACTTTCTCATTTCCCTTTCCTACGAGCTTTTCTTCTCCATTCTGTGCTCACAATATCTCTGCTCTGAGACCTGAGCTGACCTCCCCAAAGCTTTTAACAAAATGATTAAATATGGTATTGTGAGCTTTCATTTGTGCATTGCACACATCAGCATTATTCTTATATGTATAAATACACTTCTGCCTAGTTTTTAATCCTTTTCTTACATCTCCCTCTCCACGTTTTTATGCAAGTGGGTTTGCTTTATCTGTCCTGCCAGGGGCTGTGAGCTGTGATGATCTCTCCTTAGCCCTTCTGCCAGTCTCTACAGGCTGCAGTCAGATCTGTTCTGCTCTCCTGCTCTGATGCTTCACTTTGGCTCTGCCACGAGAAATTATCTCAAACACCGATGACTTCAAACTCACAAGAAACAGAGAGGCAGAAGCTGTGATATTTGGGCTTGGACTTGGATTTTAAGTCCTACAAAGTTCAGGCTATCTTGGATCTGCCTAGTATAAGGATAAAGGTTGCAAGTAAAATAGGAATTGAGGTAGCTCTCATTCGCTGATAAGGAAGCTCAAAAGCCTTTAGTTTGGCACCAGCTTCTTCTATCAGAAATAAGTTAATTTTCAATTGGCCATTTATCAGCCTTTGAGTTAACAAACTTTGGCTTTTGTAATGAGATGGGAAACACTGCTCAGAGCCATGTGAGTTTTTTGTGAACTGTTAATGTGCTTCCTTTTCTGTACCAAAGGGGAAAAAAAAGGAGTGATATGTTTTTTGGTAATGTATAGTTGAATTTCCAGGTAACTTTGACATGATCTCAGAAAAAAAAAAAAAAAAACACATTATCAAAGGGGAAAATAACACCCCTGTGTCCCCCCTGCTACCAAGAATCAGGCCATCTAAAACTGACACAGGGGAGCTCTACCTTGCCTAGGCAAATGTCCTAAAAGGTCTCTGAAACACCACAAGGTTCATTGCTCTATCTATGTCAAAGATACCAGGAATTTTGGTAAAGTGCTAATGCAAAATATTGTAGGATGGCTGCAGTAGCTGCTATTGAGTCACATTTTACTCCTTGCCTACAGTGCTGCTCTTTGAGTCCCATTTCACAGGCCCTAAAGGGGATGCCAGCAGTGCTGTAATCCCCATCATCTAGAAAAAAGGCTGTTGTATGACAGAAAACCAACAACTCATCTCTCTCCTTCAGAGGTGATTCCATAATCCACTGACCTGTAGGAGTCCAAGATGCCAAAAGATGAGAGGGCATGGCTGCAGAGTGACTCAGTCAATCACAGGAGCTCCACAAGACCCAGAGGAAATGGAAATGCTGCTCAGAACATGAACTGAATATCCTTTCATCTGCTGGCACTGGAGAGACCAACCTGCAAGTGAAAAAGGCACATTGACAGCTGTAAGCCTTTTGGTCAGTGCTTCCATTTTTCTAAAGCAATTCCTTCAAAATACAGAGTTCCTGGATTCCTTTTAATGAGCTCTGTTATCAGGTATTTTGTTGGTGCGTTCCCTGCTCTTTGTGAGCAGCAAGTGGTGAGAATACAAACCAAAGTACTGCTTCTGAGCCCATGCCCTCAGTGAATCAGGTTTTTACATCAGTTTTCTGCCTATTCACTTTCAGGACTTTTGTTTTTTAGGTGTATTTTGCTACAGCTCACACTAAAATTTTCTCTGTCCCATTGCTGGTGCTTTGGTGTAGCCTCCAGCCTCCTGCAGTGAATTGTGTCTGAAGCAGCTTTGATCCACAATATATCTCCTATTTCCCTTCAGTTGCTCTCCATTTTCCTTTAAACTGTGAGCCAATAATCACAATTCTTGGAAGGACTTTCTTTTACACTTATGCTAAAAGTTTGCTTTTAACCAGAGACTTCTGCCTGCATGTGCTATGAAAGACAGCAAAAAAGGGGACAGTGAAGCACAGTGGGAATTTCCTCCCCCTTTGGAAGATTGTGCTGCTTTGGAGGGATAGTGCTGCCCAATGTGTTGGGTTGGATGGGTGTGAGTGTGTGTCCATATGCACACAAAGCTGCTGCTCCCCTTCCTTTAGCAGCTGTCTAGGAAGGAATCCAGCCAATGAGCACTGCCATCAGATCATTTTTATGCACAATGCAGGTAGGGAAAGGGCAAAGCCACATCATCTATGTAGTCTGTACTTCCATCACAGCTTTGTAGTTAAGTTATGTAAGCATGCAATCTCATTTAAGTCCTGGACTCTTACCCATTTGTACTGCTCTGAAGACACTAGTGCTGCCTTTTAATGTGCCATAAAATTGCATTTATCTTAAAACAGAAATTTCAATTTTGTTCTAAACACCTTTGCAGGTGTTAAAATTGGTGTTTTAAATACCAATTCATCAAGTACTGGGAAGTCTGCCACTCCTAACCAGCAGGTTACGAGGATTGTGAGCCACTTGCAGGGATTTGTGGGGGATGTGTGGTACTTCTGAGTGTGTGCAAAATTATATGAGAGAGATTTGGGGCAGCATTTCCTTTTTATGCTGCCTGGGCCCACAAAACCTTGTTATCCTGCTGGCTGCCTTCAAGTGTTGCACTGAGTATCTCTCTGGAGTTAAAGCTGATGTTATTGGGGGAGATGATAACAAGCTGGGGCACTCTTTACACTCATGGGTGTAAGGCCACCTTCTAAGGATGGGAATTGTTATTTCCCAGGACTTTTCTGGATGGTTCTCAGCTAGGGACATGATTGTTTATCAGTAAAGACCCAATGTCTGCATAAGGAGACTCACACCACACCCAGAGCTTGTGTCCCTCTACTTGTCCAAAAGGAAGAGAACAGCCAAAACAATTGGTTTGAAAGATTTAGGATTATTAGTACAATGCTGGGGTTGCCAGGCCATTTCCTTCCCATGTAAATATAAACATAATACCATAAATGGGAAAGTCTGCAAGAACTGCAGATTAGGAACTAGAACTGATAACTTGCTGGGCTTCATGTTCCCCCTCTCCAACGGAGAAGGAAGGGCCATATCATGGATGTGAACAAAGTAAAGGGAAAAAAATGAGTGAATGAATCTTTGCATATGTACAGGAGAGAAAACCTTGGGCAATTTTCTTATGGCTTTTCTTTGCTCTTGAGATGAATTTTAAATAACAGCAAGTAATTCCTTTTAGGGTTTTCCATAAATGAAGATTTATATAATTTGGCCTCAAGGCAATTCCTGTGAAATATAGATAAAAATATATCAATATTTGTGCAGATACATCTGCTATTGATGATTCATTTTTCTTCAATTAAAAGTGTATTCTTGATGCAAACATTTTCTAAAAGTTGTCATGTTCCCCCATTCATCTCCTGTTGCATCCTCCAGTTTTCCTACTCTTAACAAGTTATTTTTATTAAAAGAAAATGTTTGCAAATGTTCTGGAGATTTTTGTTACATACTTAAAGGATAGCAATAAATAAATAAATGTATTTTTATATCATTTCAATGTCAACTCATTAATTGTGTTGACATTGCAGTCCTGTAGACTTAGTTATAAAGGGAGCAACAAGCCTGGCAGACAATATTAACTTGCAAATGACTTGTACAAGCCAGTCTCAGTCACATGCAGTGACACTGTTCTGGAATACAGCAAGTCCCAGTTGCAGATTTATTGAAGATCTGTACCCTTTCCTTCATGGGTGGGGTTTGTGGTAAAGAAGAACAATCCCATTCATGGCTTTCCATTTCCAGCTTTCCATTTCCATGCATCTGTGCTATTGGACACTTGGAAAGCAAATCTGCTGTTCCTCTTCAGAGGGATACACAGCCAGTCTTGGATGAAACAATGTTTTACAAAAATCTGGCAGGAATCTGTAAATATATTTTTAAATATATTTAATATTAAATATAAGGAGCACAGTATTCAAGTCTACAGCTGAATGTAAGGACAGGTTGATCAGTGGCTCCCATCTTTGGTATTTGTATTTTTGGCCATTGTTCTTGAAGCATGGGCTTGTAATTTCTTGACTTTCTGTATGCTTTAAAATTAACTACATATATGTGTATTTCAAACTGAGAAAAACAGGCTGACTTTGATCAAGGAATAATAACTTTCTAAGGATTTTTTGAGCTTATAGCAATTTCCTCAAACGAATGTATAACATTAACAGATGAGGTTAAAAAACCTTACACTTTTTGATTACAAGAGGTTGGGTACTGTACAACATTTTTTGCTGGTGTTTTCAAGATGCTTAGGAAAACTTTTGTTCACCAAAATTGGGTTTTCCATCAGGAATGTTTGAGTTTATTTGAAAATAAATCTTGGGGAAGTTGATGAGATGCCTACATACTACCCCAGAAAATAAAAAAATAAAATCATTGGAAATATTCAAATGTTAGGCTTTCATCCAAAGCTTTATTTTTTCAACAGACTGCATTCTATCTTTCTGTTTCCCTTGTCTTTTTATAGATCACCATATTATGCTTCTGTATAGAGTTAAAACATTTACTTCTCGCTCTCATGTGATAAATAAAAGAACTGGCTTCCTATTTTCATTAATTCTGCTTCCTCAGTCATCTCCAGCTGTTAATTAAATAATCAAATCATTTCTGTAACACTTTTTTGAAGGGCATTGTTCAGCATAATTTTGAACTCAGAAGTCATACCAGTTCTGCAGCACCCCTCAGATGAATGCTGAAGTGGCTGGCTCCCTGTCACCATCATGAGTCCCTGTCAGGAAGAACAGAGCACAGCTGGCCACACCAGCTAAACTAGAGAGTAAAATAAGGACCATGCAAAAAAAGTGAAACAAAGTAAGGCAGCATTAAGCCCTTCTAAGCTTGTGCTTCTTTTTGGTCTTGCTAATGGGAATTTTACTCCTTGTGACTGATTTCTCTGCCAGCAAGGTCAGCCAGGGTGATTCTGCCTCCCTGCCAGCTGTGCTACTGGAGCAGACACAGGCTGCAGACAGCTCCTGGCCAGCCAGGGCTGTCAGGGCCAGGAGTCCCTGCTCTGCTCCTGGATCCTGGGCTGTCCATCAGGTGGTGTCTGAAGTAAATGGGTTTGAGAAGGAGTCATTGGAAGGAACGGGGCATTCGGTTCTCAAAGGATGGGGTTTGTGACTTGTGAAGTTTCTCATGGTTGCAGGTAATCATAAGTTTTAGTTTCTTTTTTTTTTTTTCCAAAGGTAACAGAGGAAGAGCTAAAATACACTATAAATTGAAATAAGGACCAAGTCTCCAGATTCTTCATAGGACAGGTATTGCTGCTGTGCACAGGGTGCCCTTCTCTCGTTTCATGAGCCTTCAGTGATGAACAGACATATATCTTAAAACTATTGCATTTGCTTCAGTAAAGCTGGATGCAGTGATACCAGAAATGGGTTCTGCACAGGCTGCTGCAGAGATTCTTCACTGAAACTGGCAGTCACATTGGGAACCAGCTGTTGGCTGTAGGTAGATAATTTTAAAGTATTTTTGAAAAAGGTAGAGGATAATTCTAAATTTCTATAGCACAAGCCAAGATAATTCCCTAAGCAGTCTAACCAAGAAAATTGCACAGGTCCTTGACACAATACTACCAGATTTGATATAGCTTTTCTCTGTGATCCCTTGTACTGGAGAATTAAAGAAAGTATAATGAATTCTGTGTGGGTATTGTAATTGGTATGCCGGGTCTGAAGGAAAAAATATATAGAATATGTTCAGTTAGAGTCTCAGGAAATAGTAAAACCTCCTCAGTTTATAGAGCCTGTAAAGGTGCTCTTCTGCAGCTGGCCACCGTAATGATAAAATACATTTTCTGTGATCACAGGCAAGTTCACCCTGTGTGTTGAGCAAATCCCTCTGAGCTTCTACTTTAAAGATACAGTTGTATTTATCTACATTAAAGGTTGCTTGGAGACTTTGAGGTCTTTGTGTGAAACTCGTTGTTGTAGACAGTCAAAACAGTATTATGCAATCTTAAGAATAAAACCTAACTTCCAACTCCCAGGGTATTACTATCTGAAATAACTTTACCCAGGTGAGGGACAGTGAGGTGGTGTGAATACAGTTTTACTGATAAAGTAAATAAGCTCCCAACTTTGTGGTTTAAGAAGGATTTAAACAAGTAAGGTACTAGCTTCTCCTATTCCAGACAGTTTAACACGAAAGCAGAAGCTGCTCTCCACCTTTCAGGTAAGCCAAAGTGTATTATGGAGTGTGTTTTGAGTAACAATTATTCACAGCTTTGACAAATAAAAATAGGGGTCCCCTAATTTTGTACGAAACACATTCCAAGTACATACTATTCTTATTGTCAGGAACTTCTTTATTTAGGCTTTCTCATAGAAGTCTACTTCCTGTATGTGACTTAGAATTTTCAAAAATTAATATTAAAATAGCTGTATGTTTTGGAATACTAAATTAAGAACTATGATGCATCATAATAAAAGTAGTCTTCATTTGCATGTGCTAATGAATTTCTACTTTATTACATCAACATTTGGGAGTAGTAGCCTTATTAACAGGGATGAGTTTGCTTATAGTCTGAAACTAAACACTGAACAAACTCAGTGAAGGTGACCCTTTTTCCTTTCAATTATCAAGGTTAATTATAAAATTAATTAGGTCAGTTTTTTACCTTTGATTAGGAGAATTTACCTTCTTTCAGCTTTGACACAGAACCTGGATCTGCAGTGAAAGATTTTGCCTCCTGTACTAAACTCAGTAGTTTTGTGAAATCCTTCCTAAAAACTCTTCCATGTTCTTGCTATTCAGATGATGTCAGATTATTGACCTCGAATTAGAGACTTTGTATTTGTTTTATCTTGTCATTATACTTCTCCTGGTCTAATTCAATAATGAAATCTGGTTTTATGAAATAGCTTAACAATTTAACAGGAAACAGATTAAAAATTAATTGGTTTCTGTTCTTTTCATGTACTGTCCGTTATAGTTACAGTTGTAATCCAGAGCACTGACATGAGTCATCAATAGAATATTACCTTTATTTCTGATTTGCTTTTCCCTGTAATTAGCCTGCTTTCTGTTCTTTGGCTCTTATAAATATAATGAGGAATAGCTGAGGACATTCATTTTGCTTGAATATTCTGCTGCTGTCTGGCACATTCTAAAAGCATTAACTATGGTTTAATCCTGAATGTCACAAGGCCCCAACACCACAGATGTGCTCAGGCTAAGCACAGGCATTCTCCTCAAGAGCTTGTAGGCTAAATAAACATGGGTTAATTGGCAAATACAAAAAGGTCTGGAGAACAAATAATTATCTCATTTACTGGTGGGTAACAGAAATTTTAATTGATTTGCCCTCTGTGACAAAACTGTGCCTAGATCAATAGTTTAATCTGAGTCTGAAATTTATTGCCTTAATGAGAAGGACATCTTATTTCAGCTGTAATATGACCCTTTCCTGATTAAGCAGACTGAGAAAGCATTAGTAGTTAACTTCTGCAACCTTCTACCTCTCAGCAATTAACAGAGGGACTAATTCTGCAAGGTAAGGAAGGCTTTCTGGGTGGTGGCAAATATTTCTCTTTCATTGCCAAGGAGTTTGAAGTCTCGCTGATAATAAGAATAATACAGAAATTTTGATGTATTGTCTGCTTAAACATGAGAAATAAAAGTGCCAGGTCAAATAGGAAAGGATTAGGAATGGTTTGCATCCAGATCATAAGAGAAAATTAAGCAGCTGGACTCCATTTTGTCATTGGGGGGTATAAAGGCAGCTTCCAAAGGAAAGTTCTGGTTGGTCTCCTTGTACTCTGATGATCCCACTTGTTTTCTCTGCTTGCAGACTTTCACTATTCCCACATTTCACATTTCTTCTCATCACTATTTCAGACATAGCCCTCCTTTGTCTCCTTGTTTTCAACACCTTCCAGACCGTCTCTGTCAGGAGTACATCAGCAGTGCAGTTGTAACCCCATCTCCTCTTTCCTGGAGCTCCAGCCCCCAGAGCCTTTGCTGCAGCCCACTCAGCAGCCTGAAGGGGGGTGTGCCAATTCTCAGTGCTGCACACAGAAGCACCTTTATAAGGGGGATTGTGAGCTCCCCACATCAGAAACTAGTTCGGAGAAGAAACGTGGACCCTGTTCTCTTTGTGTGACTGGGAGCATCCAACACTCCAAAATGTGAGTTATGGTCTGCAAAGGTCTCATACCTTGGTGAAAGTGGCTCCTTTTGTTTAACCTGTCATAGCCTTTTTTATTTTAGGATGACTGACAGGCAGCCATGTATGCTCATCAACCTCAATGAACTCTGCTTCTATATGAAGATCCATTTGACAGCAACCACGAACACTTTCAGCATAACAAAAGTCACTAAAATATTTAATATTTTGCCTTTAGCAGGAAGGGAAGTCCAGAAAGCATCAACATTTCTGCTGGGCTGTTTGCTTAATAGAAGATAGATCCAAAAAAATATGATTGTTTTCCTTATCTCAAGACTATCAGAGATAGGGATCTTTAGTTATCATAATTACCTACAAGCAGTTAGAAGATGAGGATTAGGAGGATTGGATTTCATATATAAAAGAAAATTGCAACAAAAGTTTAAATACAACACTTAAAATTTCCTATTCCCCTTTTCTTACTGGTTTTTGCCATATAAAGAAAATTCATTTTTTAATTAAGCGATCATTAAAATCTCCTTTCCCACTCAATTTATCATATCTTAGCTGGCTTTTGGATATTGGGCAGTCTGTTTTTTCCTCCATCTACTAGTTTGCACCTTCACATTGCTTCCTGCTTTCATCTCATCACTCCTTATTTGCACTCCTACGCCTTCCTGTGGTTTCTCAACTGTCATATCTTCAGTCCAAGAAAATCCACTGGCTTTCTCCTTGTCTGTTATAAACTACATCTGTCATTTCTGTTCAGCATTAAAAGCAGGAGTGTAATAAAATTCAAATATGTGTTACTTCATCAGAAATGAAGACCAAATAAATATCTCTGTAACTCTGCCCTTGCATTCCACTGCCCATGGCTATGGGCTACTGGCATTAAAAAGAGATAGAGCAAGTTTTCTTTAGTGAGCAACAGCCAAGGACATCATGGTCAGTAAAATGCAGCAAAACTGGCAGGTAGTTGCTTGACATTTTGTTGGGAAGTATCTCAGACTCACCTTTCCTCACACTGTGGTGAGGGCCTGTCTTCCCTGTGCCTAAAGCTCAAGCAGTCTGCAGGTGTCACCTGAGGGGTTCCAGCTCAGGAGGCTGCAGGCTGCTTTGGTGCCACTGGTTCTGCTGACCTGTTTCCTTTTCCTGGTGGACAGTGGGGTACACTGGCACTCCCTGTAACTGCAGGGCTCTGTCTGTGCAGTACAAGCCACAGGAAAGGAGCTTACATTTTTCTTTTAATATGTCAAACTTGTTTAAGCATGTACAGTCCAGGCTTGTCAGCTCCCAGCTGCTTGTGCCTTGCCTCACCCTCAGATGAGTCTTTGGGGTGCCTACACCCCAAACAAATGTCTTCATTGTTTGTCAGCAGAAGGGGAACACTTCTGCTAAACTGCTGTGTAACCCTAAAAATGGAGCTAGAGGTAACCAAATAATGATAACTTCAGTCATGGTTTTATCCTTGTACTGAGCATTAAGCAAGAGCTTTGAGGCTTGGAAATGTTCTTGCCAGGATAGTCATTTCTTACCATATTCAAAATGTTTTTGAATGCAGCAAACAAAACACTTCAGAAAGCATTCTAAAAACTCAGGGAAAATGAACATTTACTGTTATGTATGGAATTGCAATGGGTGTATTCCATTTTACCCATCTACAGATGTAGAGAGTCATGATCACAGTAATACTGGTATGGGACAAATATCTGTGTATGGATAAAAGAAGGGGAGCCTCCAGCATCCATTTGCAGTGACCAAAACTGGGAACAGATTTGGATTTGATTGGGAGTGAATACAAACACAGTGGCACCGCTGCCTAACTCTGAAAACAAAACTGAATTAAGGTGGAAGGGGTTGTAGGATCAGTACTACATGGACAACACCAAAATGAACACATTAGGTATATAAGCCTCCTAATCATAGCCAACTGATATTTTTTTCCTTGTAATTAAACCTTTGTTTTATGGTTTATTAACTCACCATGCCCACAGAGAGGTGCTTTTGAAGCAAAAGCCACCAAGAATTACAGCTGTGCAACTAGAGTGCATTTTTTAAATAGAAGTCAAGGCAATTTTGCAAATGGACAGTGCCTCCTCGTTGCAAATTTAATCACCCTGTACATGGGGTTGATAGCTCGAGCAGAGCTAATGTCTCCATTCATTAATCCTTTCATCTTGGGACGTTACAGCTCAGTATGGAAGAACAGCAGAAATCAGCACAGTGACTTTGGCAATTATCACAATATTTACTGTGCTTCACGTGAACAAGACTGATTGATGTGATCTGCAGGTAGCCTGCAGGAATGGCCTACTCCATTCCCTTTCCCTGATGTGAGTTCAGGATCAATGCAGCAGACAAAAGGATCTCTACTACCCCAGTGCCCTGTGCTCATTCTTCAGGCAGACTGGAGCTCCACTTTGCTTCAGGGTACCAGAGAGCAGGTAGCAGGCACTGCACTACAACACCAGTCTCCACAAATTCAGCCACATTTCCTTTTTTTTGCTGGATTCCCCTGAGAAATGGTGACCCAGAAGTAACTATGAAGATTTCCTCTGTCCAGTGAATATTCCCTGTTCCTCTGAATATGTATTTTAAAGTCAGAATTTAATAGAAAAATTTTACAGCGTTTCCCCTAAATTATCTTGTCTTAAAACCTGAAAGAATGCTTCTCCATGTGAGATACACTGCAAATTCACAGGCATTTGCATGACAGTGTCCTTTTTACTATCTCCTCCTGGCTCACTTCGTTTAGCTGCTCTTCTTTATGACTGCTAGAAGGCTCAGACATTTTATCACTTCACTCCCAGTCCAAGATCCCTTTTTGTTTTTCAGCTCAGGGTATCAGAGTAATTGTGTGAAACAGCTTTCCATTCACTTTTATCAAAAGATGGAGCCTGCTGGGGCAGCAGCAGATCAGCAACAAGAGGGATCTCTCCAGTCTGCTAAGATCCTCCTCGTGCCCTCTTCCTTCACCCCAGTGAAAGGGGAACTGCAGAAAACTCCACTCATACACAAATGCAGCTTGTTCATTTTGGGGGAGGGGAGCTTGCTTGTGGGTTGCTGTTGTTGTTGTTTTGAAAGGCAAAACAAAGCAACACAGCCTTGTTTGAGGGAGCACCAGAATTCAAATGCAGAATTCTTGACAATTAGCCCCCCTTGGAGCAGTAAAGTAAAAAAAAAACCAAAGCCTTTCGTTTCTTTGTTGATGTCCTACCAGATTTGAAGAATATTAACTAAGAGGATGGCCTCATTTTTCTGTACCAACACATTTCAGGAAGGAAATTTGTATTGCAAATACAGTAGAGTGACACATCATATGAGTGAAAAGAAGCCTGGACAATGTTATCAGTCTCTGTGTGAGAGGGAATGATGAAGGGACAAACACAAAGTCACCCTGAGCCTGTAGAAAGCTGGCTATAAGCATAACCTAGATATGATGGTCAGGCAACTGTGCATCTGGGGACAAATTTGGGCAGAAAAATTAATATACTTAATCTAAAGAGCAGGAGCTGTTAAAGAGAACTAGATATCTTCATTGGGAAAGAAAAACATACCTGAAAATGTTTAATGGGTGCACCAAGAGACTGGAATTATAAAACATTTCTGACTAACTCACCAGGATATTGAGAAGAATTTGCATTCTGCAACAGAATTCAGGGCAATTTGTGCTTCTTTCTTGTAATAAAACACCATAAAGAAAGAAATGGTAATTATGTGCACTTCCTTTATATGCAGCTGATAGATACCTTTAAGTACTGCAACAGCTTGCTAATCTACCCCTAGTATTTGAATAAATACCTGAAGTAAATATGTTGATGAAACCTCTCATAAACTGGCAGGTGGGTAAGGGGCTATTATGAAAGTACCATAACTTGCTCAGTTTTGTCTTTGCACAAGCTGTTCCTAAGCAGGTCTGTCAGTGACCAGATCAGAGATCACAGTGGTCCAAGTAAAACTGCACTTAATTTCATGACAGAAATTCACATATGCTGCACCAGAATATGAAGAACAAATATGCCAAAGTAAATTCCTCTGAGTTGCAATTTAGTTTTCAGTAATTAATCTGGGACTGCTAAAGCTATAACCCTCCTCACCAATTTTCTTGGAGGTCATTTAGAAGCTGATTAAAGAACTATTTGTTGCTAACTCAAACATCAAAATGTGAAAGTCTTGCCATTTGGTTTAACATGATTATGTATTTTAAAAGATACTGCTATCAATTAGAGGACAAATTCCATAATTAAAAAAAAAATCTCACAATGAAACCTATAGCTTCATTTGTAATCATCTGTAGTAATTTTCAGAGCAGACAGCAAATTAGAGCCAGACTATGCTGTATTTCTCCTCCCTGTCTCCTAAAGGAACCAGCACTGAATTGAGCACCTTTTGCATTCTAGGTTTCTCAGAAATTCAATAATGATCCCAATCTGATTTGTTTTCTTCCTTTCCTCTCCACTCCCTTCCCACCTCACCTCCCAAAAACATCATAGCAATCTTAAAATCTGATGTCTCAAAGTCTCATTATTCTTCTGAGAGAGTGACTATTTTCCCATTTCATGGTAGCTTACAAGGCTGATTGTTTTCTTGGAGCAGGCTACAAGGGGCCAGGCATTCAGCCTTGGCAGGGGAACACACTTGGGCAACTTTATCAGTGACAGGGTGGTTGGAGAAGCAAGAACAGTGCAGCTTCTCCTTCTCCTGATGTGCCATCTCCAAGGTCTTTTCCTGTGGAACCAGTCCCAGCACTCTAAATCTGAGAGGGGAGTTGAAATATTAGTCAGGTTTTCCTTCAGAGGAAATTCCTCTATTTATTTAAAACACTTTTTCTTGGCATGAGGTGTTTGTTTGTTTTCTAAATATAAGTGGGGCTATGGATGCTCTCAAAAGAACACTGACCTTTAAGCATATGTGCAACATCTGTAGGAAACAGCTGGAAAACCTATCATGTGCTTCTTCAGGTAGAAGTGCAAAGTAGTGGTCCTGCAAAGGCTTTTTCAAACCACTATTTTTCACACCATGCAGCACACTGCATGTGCTATTCATTAAAAGCTGAACAAAAATTTCCTCTATTGGCCTGAATATTCTAACACAGAGAATAGAAGATTGCATGGCTGCCCATAGGTGATACTGGTAGTGCAAAAAAAGAAACAGAAAACACCCAATGAACCTTTTTTTTTCCTACTAATTTTAGCTTTCAAGTGCTAATTTGCTAAATAACCTCCTTTTTAGCATCCATTTTTCTCCCTGCTAAATATGTGCTACTAAAATGACTCCTCCTGACTAATCACTCCTCAAGCATTTAAACACATTAGCTAATTGGTTTGCAGGGGTTAAAGCAAGTGGTTGGTAAACCTCAGATAATGCTGGCCACATTCAGAGACTCAGATGATTACCCAAAATTTACCCAAACTCATCTCAGCTTCCTCTGGCTGAAAGCTTAGTGAGGATTGCCATTTTTTATCATTTCAGGTTGGCCATAAAAATCAGCAGTCTTGTGCTTGTGCTGCTGCCTTCCAGTTTTCTTTAAGACCCTTTCCATACAGACAAATCTTTCTTTTCTACACTTCAGATTATATGGGTGAAGAATCTTGCTGAGTGGATGGCAGGCTGAGAGTGGCTTTGAGTCCTGAGTTTCAGTTATCCTTTTCTGGGCTTGCTCATGTAACTATGTGCCATGTGGCCATGGCAAGGCACCCATGGGTGTGCACAGCCACTGCTCCTCCATCCCTTGAGGGCAGACACTGCAAGAGCATCCACTTGGTGCTGCTGCCAGGGCTTATGGATATTCTCCCTGCAGGACAGAGCTTGTGACATGAGCTCTGCACAGGGACTAAATCAAACCAGTCTTCAGTAAGGGGAAAAGTCGAAAGAGTTGAACAAAAGAACAAGCCCTGAGCCTCTCCAGCCCCCATTCCCTCTGGGGTGTCCCTTTGGCTGCATTGAATATCCAGTAAATCATTCCAAACGACGCTTTGTTTCCCGAGGTGATGCTCTCTCCGAGAGTTTGCTTTCACCTCAGCCACTCTTCAGTAAAACTGAGCCTGGTTTCCTGGGCTACAAAGGCATTTCTCTGCTCTCTGAGGCTCTCTGCCCTTCTGTTAAAAGCAGCCCTCAGGGTCCCTGTGGCACCAGTCCCCTTTTTCTTCTTCAGGACAACCTCCCACATGTGCAGGGCCAAGCTGGCTCCTGGGGGGATGTGTGGCATTGCTGAGGGCCACCAAGCCCAGGCTCCTGCAGCAGGTGTAGCCCAGCACATCCTGTGTTGGAGCAAGGGCAGGAGCAGCCAGCCCCTACTTGGCACTCTGCAAAGCACAGAGCCTGGGTCACTCCCTCAGCCTGTTGCATCCTCTGCCCCTGCTGCTGAAGTGGGGGTAAAAGATGGATAAAAGAAGGATTTGACTGTCCCCTTCGGAAATACGTGAGCACTCTCCCCTCTTCCCCTCTCCCTGAACTCTGGGATTGTATTTCATCGCTATCTGAATGATCAAGAAAGTTTAACCTGCAAAATTATGCCCTGTAAATGACAACCATTTCACTCTCAAAGTGAAAGACTTGGAGACAGAAAGAGAGAAAGAAAGAAAAAGAGAGAACCAGTTTCCATGACAACCCAATGAAACTTATACACCATAGGAAAATGTCATTTTCCAAAAAAGACAGAACTTCATGGACAAGTGGTACAGTACATCAGAAAGGAAATTGCAGTTTTAAATGAAAAGCTCATTTGCATTTATGGTTTTGAGTTTCATTCTCTAGTTACAAGACCCAATTGTAGACAATTTAGCAGCGAAAATTATATTCAGCATTTCAGGTGAATAATGTAGATTAAGATCTAGTTCAGCCAGAAGTTCATTGTGGCTGACTCGGGCTCAGAGAGAACACTGGTGTGGATGGATTCTGCTGCAGCATCAGAGGAGTTTTTGACATTTTACACCCTCTAAGAGACCTTGCAAAATCAGGATCTGTCCCTGGCTGTTGAGATTCCTGCCACAGCCTGCAATTTCAGCACCTAAAGTTATACCTTCTAGATTCCATGTTACCTGTGATACCATCAATCAGCATCCCTTGTAAGCCACATTGCATAGGAGAGCATTTTATGATGAGCATTAGCGTTGTAATACAGCAAAGAGCATTGTTAATGAAGCATGGAAAAAGAATAAATTCAGCTAATGGGTATATGTGTCAAACTTCAATTAGGGATATGCTGGAAAGTGAAAGAGAATGACGAGCATACAAATTAAACCTTTGACCTTCAGTGTTAACAGGAGAAAAACCTGAGAGAAAAGGGGGATGTCAGAGATGTTTTCCTAGCTGAGTGCTGAAAAGTCTGAGCACAAACTTTGAAGTACTCTTTTCTCTTTAATTACCATTATTTAAGAAGTGACTCAGAAGAATGTTTTGATTCAGCTGGTTTGTTGACAGCTGTATTATTGTTTGTGCTACTTACTGTGTGGGAGAGGGAGAAAGATTGGGAGCAGTTTATGGTGATGCAAGACAAAATCTCACCTTTGTGAAGCCTAGGCAGAGGATATCAAAGCTTATCCTTCCCTGCCTGTGAAGTGCTATTGGAAAGAACCTCCTCCTCACTCCTCTCAGGCTTTCAAACAGATCTCGGTTGAGTCAAATCGTGTTTTAATGCATAACCTGATGTGCATGGCTTTTGAATGCAAATAAACAGTAGTGGGGGGGTTGCAGCAGGAGCAGAGCTGAGCAAGCTGCAAGGGTTGGACACAGCTCAGGCTGCCTGGGAATCAGTAGCTCCCATTTGCTTTGGGGGTGAAGGGAGCAATGGCTCAGATACACAGCAGTGGGCTCACCCAGGTGCTACTGCAACCCTGCACACACGAGTTAACTGCAGCTGCTCTGCTCAAGCTGCCTGGGATGAATTCAGCTCGAGTTTAAGAAGCAAAATTGCCATTACATGTACATCTGTCAGGGTTTCACTCAACTCATCTGTCTGCATAAAGGAGTGAGGGCCTGTTCCACAGAGCATTGAGGCTTGTGTGCAGAACTGCTAAGACCATCTCCATTGCCCTGGTAAAAGCCAAGGTGCTGATGCTTTTCTGGCTGGTTGACTGCTAGAGAAAGCTTCCTGGGATGCTTGTGTGTGAGGCACACCTGAGGACACTGCTATGCCCTGTCAGATTAAAAACAGCAGGCAGGAAGTCACTGCTCACTGCCAGCCTACAAGGAAACAAAACCCTCTTGTATTATTTCCCCACAATCAATTAATACAATTAATACTTCTAGATTCCAAAAACAGTTGAACATTTGGCCAGGAGACCACCCCTTGATAGATTTCATAGTGCATTCTTGAGCTGCTATCGTGGGATTTCATTTCCCACAAAAGTCCATAATTTTGAGGATCTCCCTTCTCTTTATTTTGCCTTTTCTTTTAATCACAAAAGCCTCTGCATCCTGGATGGTGCAAGTCTTTCCTCTCATCTCCTGCCCTGCCAGTGCTAGGTGTGCGTGTGCAGCAGGTTTAAACACAGTGCAGGGGTCTGGTTTGTGTCAAATTCAACACAGAAGGCAAGATTAGAGTTACCTGCTGGGTAGTAAAACCTTGACAGGATGAGGGAAAGCAATCTCTGTGTCTTGGGGACAGTTCAGTGTCAAGCAGCCTCAGGCTCACCAGGAGGAGCCCATGTGGGCCTGGAATGACCTTGATGCTCTCTAGTCAGGTCTTTTACCTGTACATTTGGTTTCCATCTGCAGACACAGAGCAGATTTTTCAAACATCACAATCCCTCTTTGCTGAATACCTTTTGGATTTGTAGTAAGTATATGTAAATGACTGTTATCAAAAGCATATATTACATAGAAAACTGTGTTTTCCTTCTTCAAAAGCTAATGTAAAGACTAGTGAAATGTTGACTTTACCCTTCATTCAGAATTGCTAACATTTTTCTTTGTGAGTTTTCAACCACGACAGGTATCTCAGAAATATTGCATGATTATTCTTGGCATTCTATAATGAATATATGGATAGTTAATTATCCTGTTAAATCATAGGACATCACTTTTGTTTCATGACTGAATGATGTATGTCCCTGTAAGTAGGTAATATAGGAGCATTTTTAAGTGACAAAATTTGCTTTGACAAATCCTGCAGCCTGAAACCTTAAATTCTCCTAATTCCCTTATGGCAGCACATATTTAAGACTGGTTTTCCCTCTTTTGTATTTGCTTTCAATAGCTAGAAAGAAAACATTTTCAGAAGAGTATCTTCTCTGGTCTAATGAAATTCTACATGTTTATTTCTGACTCTATTGATTGGTTTTAATAGCATAAATAGGTAACATTATTGTTATTGGATAAATATTATTCTGTAGGAGCATATTTCCAGTGTTAATATTCTCATTTACAGGTGAGAGAAAGAGGAATCTTCTGTGAACTTCCTGCAATATTTGTTTTCAGCTTCTGTTTAAATGAAAATCCTTGCCAGAAAACTTGTCAATAAAATATTCAGGGAAATGTTATTTGCTCTAGTGTATTGAACCACAGGAAAATATAATCCTATTTTTGAACTTTTAAGACCAACCCCACAATGGGCAGGGGCTTTATTTAAAAACAAACCTCACACAAGCTGATGTTCCCCAGTGACTGCAATGCTCAGATAGTGCAAAGGAGTTTGGATATCTGTGGTTGGCACAGGGGAATGAGGTCCTCCAGTGCCTCATCTGGACCTGACACAGAGAAGGAGCAAGGCAAGCAGGTGAAGCACCCAGCATGGTATTAACTGAAAGTTTTAGCTCTCTTCATTGGTGTTACCTGGAGGGAATTTTTTCCTGTTTTGGCAGATTTTTTTCCAAACACCTTCAAGCTTCAGATAACTCCTTGTCCTTTCCACAGGCAGCAGAGATGATCAGCTGAGTGCTACAGTTCTGTCAGGCAAATTGCCCACAACTACACCAGTTCTTGCTAAAGTCAGCAAGGGGGATCTTGACCCAAAGCTACAGCCCATTTCTCTCTGGCCAGAGAGGATGGAGACCTGCCCTACTGGCCAGCTGTGGATCTCCTTGCTGGTTAGAAGCAAAATCCAATGCAATTTAAATCTGACTTTGGGCTGGTGTCACCAGACAGAGAGACATCCCTTAGTACATCAGAAGGAGGAGTTGGGTGAGTCAGAGAAGAAATTAGCCTGCTTTAATTTTGGGCTGGGTATGCACACTGAGAGTCAAATAGATTAAATGCAGCAATTTATTGACAGGATGAAGGATTTAAGCACAGTGGATGTGTGCTTATGTTTTACATCTCTAACCTTGCCTCTGTTGTGCAGACTTTAAAATTGCCTCAGTGAGAAGAGGATGAGCTGGCTATCTTCAGGTACAAAATGGAGGGCTTAGGAAATTTAAAAGACAGAAGAAATGAAAAGTGTGAAGAGTCCTTCTACCACTCAAGGAATTTTTCAGGACTGTTCTGCTATTTGATGTGATATAGATTTCTACAATATATTGTTAGGAGAATGTCATAAAACATAGATTAATGATTGCATTTCCATCCTTTTGATGTGCCATTTAATGAGGTGAATTCCCTTTCATACTTGACATCAAAAAGACAACTGCTGGAATTCTTCACACATACATCAAATGAGTTTTTGTGTTAACAGGTATAATCATCCAGGCAAGAGAATGCTGCTTTTATATCCAGTGTTTTGCAGCTGATTTGATATAGACAGTCTAGTACTTACTAGAGTAATTGAAAATGTTTGTGCATGTTCTGCAGCTCGAGCCCACTCTGCTTCCCAACCCCAAATGAAAAAGAACAAGGTCTCCCTATCTGTAAGTTACATTAAGTTTGCAATTTAAAGAGCTTTTAAGCATCTTTGTCCAGCAACTTTTACTTTACAGAATTTGTAGCTTTCATTTTAATCAATATTTCCTTTAAAGGGTTCTGATTTTAGCACTTCCAGCTTTTATGATTGTCTAAAAAGTGAATACAATTATTCTGAAAGCACTTGGCAAAAAACTTGTCTGGTGGTATGTGGAAAGATGTCCAGCTTCTTATAACAGTGGATTTGCTTCTGCAGGCAAGAATGACTTTTTGAAAACAATCACACCACGGGTATTGAGAGCAAGTTTTGGCTTGCAGAAAAAATTGCCTCCTAGGAAGACCAAATACAGTATCTGGCTCTGCTGTTGAAGTGATTTCATTTCACTTGAAAACCATATTGGTTTTTCAGTTCAGACAAGTTTCACAACTTTTCTCACTGACTGTGCCCTTGTGCTGGTCCAGACACCCATCACCACATGGAGAACATGGAGAAAGCTCCTTCTGTCAAAGGATTTGTTCCCATTGCCTTCAAGCAGTTTTTTAGCTGTTGGTTGGCTACAAGTGCAAGGTTTGATTTTTTTACACAACTTACTAGTGGGGGCTCTGCTACACAACCCTCTGTGTGGTTGGGCTCTCACCCATCCAGGCATTGTCTTGGACTTGTTGCCCAGTTTGCTGCCAGGACACTTCTATTCCCTGCCACTTCTTAGGACTTCAGTCTGGTTTGAACAAGTGTCCCAGCAGATAGCAGTGTTGCCTAAAAGTGCTGGGGATTTGTATGAAGAAAGCTTTCTACTAAATACTCCTAGAATTTATGCTGTGCCTTAAGACTATTTATTCAAATACAATATGGGCAAATTGGAGGATGTCTCCCAAAATATAAGCTGTAACAAATACGGATTTCAACATTCATTCCTACACATTTCTGCATTTAATCAACCTGTTCTCTATGCCACTCAGTCATTCAGTGCTTAAATTCTAAAGACATTTTACAAGACCTGTGGAATAATTTTTTAAAAATATAATGAGAGAGAAAGCTCTGTTTTGTTTCAGGAAAAAACAAATTCAAATAATGGTTTCTAGTCATCTATATAATGACAGGGTATGCAAAAGCTGGTTTTAAATTCTGTTACTCATCTCCAGCAGCTGAAGGAACACAGGAGAGTTCTATACAGTGTTTTGCAGATACATAATTTTTCTGATCTAGGGTAAAGGTTGGTTTGCATGGAGCTGCACACAAATGAATAAGCACAGCCACTTGTACTGCTGTGTAATTTGTTCTTTTCTTCCAGGAGACAGCACAAATACTTTTCTTTTTTTTTAACAAATATTTGGATCATATTAGTCCATGCCTATTTGTCCCTAATTACTCACCTCTGACCATAGCTTTGGGTCCTAAATTTAACTACTGCATTCCAAAGGTGCTAATAAGAAGGGGGTATAATGGCCAAAAACTGTCTCATGTCCATTTATGAGAAACCACGTTGATAAATAAGGTAGAGGATTGTTTATTTGCTTTGGTAAATGTTCCCCAATTTTCTTAAGTTTGATATCAACAAGTCCTCTTGCCATGACAATGTACTCTATCTATCTATCTATCTATCTATCTATCTATCTATCTATCTATCTATCTTTAATATATGAAATCCTGAAATGTTACACTGAGAACTAATGCTATTGACAGTGTTTGAAAATTTGAGTTACAAGTCCATCCTTCCTGCAGACCTTAGAGTGACAGGTGGCTTTCAATGAGTTTTTAAATATATCTTTGGAGATTTAAAAATAGTTTTATACCAGAAGGTATAAAGTAACCTCTTCTGTGAAGCTTATCTTTCAATTGGCAATAAATAGTGTATGGCTCAGGGATTTTTGATCTAGTTTGGACTCTCCATTCTGTTATACCTGAATGGATTGCTTTAATATACTATTGAGATGAGCTCCCACTCTGGAAGGTCANCTGCAAGACTATATTATATAACAAGCATAAAAAACAACCAAATGTGTTTGTTCTAAGCTGTGTAAAATGGCTTCTAATTGAAAATTTTGTGTACCCCATGTCTCCCTTTCTAAGTATAAATGGATACTTAGTAAATAAGATGTTTGACTTGAACTGAAATAAAAATTCAAATGAATCTTGGTGAGACAGGACCCTCTATTGTATATTGATTGAAGTTTTTCATTATTTGATGTAGGTAAAATAGCTTCTATTTCAGGATAAATATTTATCTTGGAAAAAAAAAATAAAATTATGTTTTTTTNAGCTGAAGCCCAGCAGCTCTCAGACTGCAGGGCCATCACCAGGGCTCATTTTGGGTGGGGGGCTGTGATGTGTGAACATGGGCAGGCAGGGAACCTTTCTGTTATCAGCCATGCCATGTCTTTATCACACAGCAGACTGCCAGGCACACCTTTTTACTGTGCCTTTCTAATGCTGACCCTTCATTGAGAAGGCTGACATTTAAATAAAGTCTTGCATCTTTGTCTTTAATTTTGTTTGAGATACTCTTCTCCCTCCNAAATAAAAATTCAAATGAATCTTGGTGAGACAGGACCCTCTATTGTATATTGATTGAAGTTTTTCATTATTTGATGTAGGTAAAATAGCTTCTATTTCAGGATAAATATTTATCTTGGAAAAAAAAAATAAAATTATGTTTTTTTATTCTTCAGGGCAATATATGTTCTGAAGAAAACAGTCCGTGGTATTAAGAAATGCCAGCTAACAGATGGCATAGAAGACTAAAGGTGAATTACATGTGAATTTCTTTCACACAGAACTCTTCAAATGCTGGCAGTAACACAATCATTCTGATAAATAAGCCAAAGAGTAATTACTGAGCACTGGGATGGTTAGCTACCACCTGAAGGCATAATTCTAGGAGACAAATGCCCACGGACTTTGACAACAGATAAGATTTCTGATTTCCTACACAGCAGAAAACTCTCCCCACCTTACCACTTTACAATAACATTACTTGTTTGATTATTATCATTCATCTTTTGCATTATACAGAAAAGTAATTCTCGTGGAGGTAAAATACCTTAGAAATTACCCACTCTTTCTTTTTTATAAGTAAAAAGTGTTTGCCCTTATCCTGTGTTCTCATACTAAATCCTTCCAGCCTGAGAGATGGGCCACATCCCAGCTGAGCCATAGGGCTCCCTTTCAAGTCCAAAGGGAATTTCTGTGGGTGATCTATCTTACTACAAGAGAGAAACTGAGCTGGCTGCAGATGTCTCACCAAAACTGAAATTCATCAGGTTTTTTCTATTCTGAGTTAAGCTACTGTATCTGATTTAGGAAATAGGCTGGAGAGAAAAAAAAAATCATGCTTGGCTTGTTCAGATACCACCTATAAATATAGTTAATTTTATACAGGTTATGCATGGTTGTAAGGCACCAGGAAAGTACATCATGCATAAAACAGGCCTTCCAGAAAATAATTCTACAGTAAATTGTACTTTTGCTTATAATGAAGCTATACATAAACTACACAATGAGGCAAGTCATGCCCATATTGAACTGTTGAGTAGCATGCCAAACCTGTGATTATTACTTCATTTTTCTTGATTTCCTTATTTCCCACATAATTCTCTCGCTTTCAACTTTAAAAATGTTATTTTCTGTACAAAACTCATGAAGGTCAGGAAAAGTATTACTATCAGTACATACTGTGAATAGACTGAATTTTTGTCTTGTCCTTTCAGTATTACAGAGTGATCTGGAGTAATTACAGCTGGATTAAATTTTCAAGATCCACAGATAACGAAACTCAGAGGACCCACTAGAGACGTGGTGAGATCAGCAGGTAGAGCCTGCATTTCAACTTCTGCTTCCTCTCTGGTGGTGGTAACTCTTAAAAAACTTGAATATGGGGTTTATTTATCCAACTTAAGGAAGTTGAGTGCATTGACAATCTGATTTCCACTCTGTCTCATTGCATGAGAATGAATGAGGCCTTCAGAAAAGGAGAGGGGAAAGGGCTGCTCAGGGCAGCCACTTTGCAGCAATTCCTGGTAATCTCTGCACATCTTGGCTTGGTTTTCCTGATACCACGTGCCTCTTTATGTAACAAAGATTAAAGGCACATTTTAACAGACATCTGCTTTCTAAACTTGCTTATTAAAAGGAAACAATGACTGTTTTTTTTTCCCCAGGTGATATTTTAACATAATGGGAATCATCACAACAAGCAATCACTTTCTGAGCAGGTGCTTAGCATCATTACCCTGAGTTAGGAAATGTAAAGACATGATATATAAAAATGAATCTCTGGTGTCACGTACTTTCTAGTAAATGAAAAATAATTCCCCTGCTGTCAGTTAAGTCAGAATCAGGCCCAGAGATTATTCAATATATTGAAAAATAGATAGTGAAGTGTTTTACCTTTCATTTACTTAATTCTGTGTTTCTTCAAACTACTCTTACTGGCATCAAGTACACTGAATATATTTAAAATGCAAATACCAAATTACAAACCTGAGTACACTTCATCTGTTTAAGCCACAAGTTAGAACTTGCTTTCACTGCTAGGACTGGAATTAGCAAGGTGTTTAAATAAAGGAAAAGTGACTATAGGATTACTAAAGAAAACAGTAGCAAAATATGCACAGCTAAAAGACCCTGCATTAAGGAAACAGTTTACAACAGCAACATATCCTGAGACCCTCCCAGGTAACTGTTAGAACAATGTGCATGCTGGAAGGATATTCTCTGTGTAACACTGTAAATCCAAAACTAAACTATTTTCTTGCTAAATTACCTTCAAAGACAATAACTCTTGAAATAATTTTGATGTAAAAACCAATCATACAGTAGTTTATATTCTTAGATTCAGTCTTAGTGTGTCTGTAGCAATATTCTTGATTATTCCCTGCTGGCTTGAATATAAATTTCTATTTGTCACGGTTTGGACAGG